>CAJHNH020002513.1:132500-137500 GCA_905116865.2 Candidula unifasciata | reverse complement strand
CAGTGCCTGTGTTTTCCCAGCTTTCTCCATTTCTAATATTGGGGTTGATTTCAACCCTCCTGTGATGACTCTGAGTGCTTGATTTTGCACTTTGTCCAATTCTTTTAATGTGGTACTAGATGCTGAACACCATGCAGTTGACCCATATTCCAAGTGTGGAAGTATGCTCTGCTTGTATACTTTATTGAGTATTTTCCCACTGGCTCCCCATGTGGTTCCACTTAGTTTTCTTAGTATGACTGTCTTCGTCATGGCTTTGGTTGCTGCCTTGTTGATAATTTCTCCATGTCGACCTGTCATCAAATGTGACTCCAAGGTTCGTGGGCTCTTTATCATCTCTTAGGGGATTCCGTTTATTTTGATGATGCCCGCTTTTTGCTTTGGGGAAAGAGTGAAGAGTTTGGTGCTACAATTGTCTGTATTGATTCCTACACACCATCTATATGTCCATTCCTCAAGTGCATATGTAGCCCGCTGTAGTGTTCTTGTGGCTATCATTGCATGTTAATCGGTGCACCACAGTACCAGGTCGTCGGCATACGTTGCCATTTTGATTCCATTTGGTATTTCAGCAACCAGGTCGTTGGTGAATAAGAGGAAAGGGGTGGGCGACAGGACACCACCTTGAGGGACGCCATGTTGCAGTATAACTCTTTTACTTTTGAAACCATCTACCTGTACCCGGGCTCTTCTGTTATGTAGATATGCTTTAATCCAATTGTACATTCTTTCATTTACTTTATAGTTTCTCAATTTCTTCAAAAGCCCCTCCTTCCATACATCTGTGATGTATTTTACCACATAAACTGTAGGCTGCAGTGTTTATAATGTCCTTAGCTTGCCTTCCGGCTGGGGCAATACACAAATCTATAATTAAGTAAAGTACAGTGAAGGAACTGAATGTTAGTAGATGTACATGGAACCGGCTAGACGATGCGAAAGTCATCGCTTTGAATACGCCTCTAGTTAGATTTATTTTAAGAAAATGGCATTGCCCTCAAGGTCGATCCAAACTAACATGGGTATCAGATAAATACCTGAGAAGTAAAGACGCTCCGTGAGATGTCAGTAAGAGAGATGTATAGAGGCGGGTTATTTCTTAGCAATGAACCTGAAGGACTAAAGAAGAAGTAAGAAAGTAAAAGACCCTCTTTACGCCAACAGCTCAGCAGGGTAACGGGGTTATACCTATAGTGTTAAAGTGATAACATAAATAGTGGGAGATGCGAGAAGTGTGAACATCTAAAGTGGTGACGTCAATTGTAGGTAACTGTGATCAAGCTTATGACACGAAGTGTGAAAATATAAAGTGATAACGTAAATGGTGGGAGATGCAAGAAGTGTGAACATCTAAAGTGATAACATAAATAGTGAGAGATGCAAGAAGTGTGAACATCTAGAGTGATAACATAAATAGTGGGAGATGTAAGAAGTGTGAACATCTAAAGTGATAACGTAAATAGTGGGAGATGCAAGAAGTGTAAACATCTAAAGTGATAACATAAATAGTGGGAGATGTAAGAAGTGTAAACATCTAAAGAGATAACATAAATAGTGGGAGATGTAAGAAGAGTAAACATCTAAAGTGATAACATAAATAGTGGGAGATGTAAGACGTGTGAACATCTAAAGTGATAACATAAATATTAGTAGATGTAAGAAGTGTGAACATCTAAAGTGATAACATAAATAGTGGGAGATGCGAGAAGCGTGAGCATCTAAAGTTATAACATAAATAGTGGGAGATGCAAGAAGTGTGAAAATCTAAACAGATAACATAAATAGTGGGAGATGTATGAAGAGTAAACATCTAAAGTGATAACATAAATAGTGGGAGATGTAAGACGTGTGAACATCTAAAGTGATGACATAAATAGTGGGAGATGCAAGAAGTGTGAACATCTAAAGTGATGACATAAATAGTGGGAGATGCAAGACGTGTGAACATCTAAAGTGATGACATAAACAGTGGGAAATGCAAGAAGTGTGAACATCTAAAGTGATAACGTAAATAGTGGGAGATGCAAGAAGTGTGAACATCTAAAGTGATAACATAAATAGTGGGAGATGCAAGAAGTGTGAACATCTAAAGTGATAACATAAATAGTGGGAGATGTAAGAAGTGTAAACATCTAAAGTGATCACATAAATAGTGGAAGATGCAAGAAGTGTGAACATCTAAAGTCGTTCATCGCCTTACAGGGAGTTAAACTGGGTTCTCCCTTATGACAGCCCGACGCTGTAACTACTCGACCAGCCGTCTTGTGTTAAAAGATAAATATCTATAATGATGGGATCTCGATAAAGTGAACAAGTAAGCCTCAGCTGTAGTCTGGGTCAAATATATCTTAGGTTAGGTTAGTTGCGTATCCTTTACAGGACGTTGCAGAACCAACCCCAACAGCCCTGGCTGTTGTGTGGTTTTTCTAGGCAAATTTACGTCCAGTAATTTGCAATTGCTTACTGGACAGTCGGCTTTCTTGATACCCCTGTCGAGAGCAACGCAAGTCGCATGGCCCGCAGCTGGGATCGAACCCGGCATCCCAGCATTACGAAGAATTCGCATGGACTTAGCCACAGAGCCGACAAATATATCTTATATAGGTTAAAAAATATCGACAGCTGCTCTTTCATATTTACATCTGGGAGCCATCGTGATGTAGCGGCTAGAGGCTGACTTGAGGATCTGCGGGTCGTGGGTTCAGATCCTCACATAGCCGGAAAAAAATACTTGACTTCCACCAGGTGCAATCCTGGGAAATAAAGGCGACCGACGTGATTGACTACAACATCCATCGAGAACCGATTGGCTATAAAATATAGGTCTAGCCCTATGTGCCCAATACGGATAAATGCGTGGAAAAGGGTCTTTTACTTATTAACCCTCAGCTGTGATCTAGAAACTGCATATTTCAATGCTTTCTCTGGCATCTTGCGTGCTTCAATCCAACACTTTTTTAAAAAGACTTGCAAAACGCAAAACGAGTGGATGAATAAAAGACAGACCAGTAAGAACAAGAAAAGAATTTCTGTCATATGTTACTTCTTATGGTTCCGCCTGGCTTTGAAATGGGCCCTAATGACTCCAAGACATTTAAGGGTTGCACTCGGCGTCAGGCAATGTTTTCTCTGAAATCACAGAATCGCTACCGAAGACAAAAGCTAACACAGGAAATGATGACTTTATTGATAAGAGTGCATAGCGTGCAACAGTCTTTATCTGCGCTGATGTCTTTAATTTGCCAGATTGTTGCTCTTGACTTGACTTTTTGACATCTGGTTGGACGGGGATGAGCGGGACGGTTCAGATTAAGCGATTATGCGTTCCATTGCTTACGCTATGCTTTAATATGTAACATGATTTTATTTCTGCATTCACAATATTATTATACCGTTAATGGCCAATCTGGTAGTACAATCCAATAAGAAACGCTGCATAGATAATTTCTTTTCTGTGTGCATGTTTATGTGTGTGTGTTTGTGTGTATGTTTTAAACGTGTGCCTTTCTGTTGTGCATATTATAAACTTGTGTTTTGCTGTTATCTATTGTAGAAAAAAAAAAAATATAGTTATAAACCTGAAACCCCTTTTGCTCATTGTGTGTCTTGAAGTGTGAGAGCAAATACGATATTAACTTGCTTAATAGATTTTAAAAAAAACGTAGAAATTATATGCTTTTGTTTTGTAAAATAACTCTCGGTGTTAGGATATTTTTCTGCACACTCACTGTGATTGTATATTAAAACGTTATTATCTGTTCATGTAACAGGGTACAGATCACGAAAGTCACCCCATCTCGTCGGCCGCGTGATTTCGTAGGGATTTCCCGTGACACTACTATAGTCTATGGGTGTCATGTATTCCTCGTTTTAAGGTTACAAGCAGATTAATCAGTATTGCACCGGAACCTAAGGGTTTAGGTCCCTTGAACCACCCCCTCCCCCTCGCCTTAATACTTTCTTCGTGGCCTTCCCTGTCCACCAGCGATGACAGCCACCATTAATGAGCGTAATAAAACAAAAATACCACTGATTGGATACTCCAAAGCGTCGCGCCCTAGGCGCTTCCCCGTGCACCTTCGGCACCTGAGACCTACCGTTCACAACAACAACAAAATTTGCGAAAACTAAACCTGTAACAGCCACTTTTCGACACGGTATATACACACGGTAAAGCTAGCATGGTCATAACTCCCCCCCCCCCCCCCCCCCCCACAACAAAGGACAGCCCGTGGAGACTGGCACGACATGAATGGGAGCCGACAATAAATCTCGCGCGCGAACAAGATGGGGTGACTCTCGTGATTAGTACCAGTAAAAGGCTATTATGTGCCTTTATCCGAACTAGCTGGACGGAAAACGGCTTGCCTTAATATCATAGTAAAAAAAAAAAGTTTCCTTAACGCGCAAGTGGCGCATCGGATAAAGGAGACTAGACTAACATTTTTATAGACCAGTCGACCCTTGATGAGTGATGAGTTCAATATCACGCCAGGTGCCTTTACTTCCAAGGACTTTACCTGATACTCGTTTAAGGTTGGGTCGACCTGGAAGCCAAGGTCGTGTACAAAAAATCCCCGGCTCCAGGCTACCTTGAACCCACGACTTTCAGGTCCGAAGGGGAGCGGGTAGCCGCTACGCAACGGCGGTTCTCCTTGGCACCAGAGAGAGGTAAATAATCCCATTTCCTGTTTAGAAGCCACTATCGCGACGAAGACGACGACAATGACAACAACAACAACAAGACCCACAACAGCCCAAACTATGAAACCACTCCTGTCTGCCAATACCAGTTTCGGACGTAGTAACCTCTGACCTTGAAAATACCAAACTGAACGAACTTGGCCAAGTTCAGCATCAGAGCCGCAAAGAAGCGACGTATGTAAAGGAATCTATCCATGTTTATGGAGAGGACCTTTTCTTGTTCTAGGGAAAAGGTCAGAGCGGGGTGATGCATCAAATATGACTGTGGGGATGATGGCGCTAAAACATGTCTTTGT
>CAJHNH020002513.1:52500-130000 GCA_905116865.2 Candidula unifasciata | reverse complement strand
TGAATAAGAAAGCTAATAGCATCTATCCACAAGGCGTAACGTTTCACTCACACACACACACACGTGCGCACGCACGCACACACATACACACGCGCACCTGCGCACATACACATACTAAAATTATGACATTATAGTGAAATGAAATATGAAGCTGAATGTTTGATTTTTGACAATAACGAAATTGTGTATGTTTCTGGCCGTTCCTGCAGACCACATGCAAACATTTGCTCTCATTATATTGTCAGATACATCATCTACTCCTTACCTGAGCCTCGACATTTGTAATCTAACATTAGTAAGTTCACTGCTTTTTATATAGATATATAATGTTCGTTTCATCTAGCTGCTAAAGAAGAAAATACCAGTCCAGAAGCGAATACAAATCTGAGCCCTAACAACCGTTAACGGAACCCATATGAGCGACATCGTCGGCGGAGTTAAAAAGCATTTGACAGGCTACAAGTGGGTGTACAAGGTGAAAGTAGGGTGCATTCACGTGTAATGTATCCGTTGTGAGTACTTGCAGGTGGAGGGACTTGATCGCTTCAAGAAGTCACAATTCTTTGCCAGTTTGCCTTGTGTGACTCAGATCCAAGTCTCAAATGAATATAGTACACGCATTAACTTCGCCAGGGCTGTATTGTACGGGATTCAACTGTATAGTGGGGGCGATGCTAATCACGAGATTTCTTAACTTTATATGTCATGTCAGGTTTTTTTAGTTTAAAGAAGCGAGCACGGTTTTGCTGAGAAGTTAGCGGGGGCGGTTAACAATTTCATGATCTTCGAGTACTAGAGTTCATTACTTGTGGCAGGCTCGTGGCTCTCGCACCGCCGTACATGAGTCACACTGTGGAAAAGATTAGGGCCTTACCATCTAATATTCCCAAAGACAACAGTGTTACACTGTATAGTCTACTTTTATTTTACTTTTATTTTTGAGACGGCTCATAAGTATTTTTTTTGGGTGCGATTTGATGAACAGTCAGAGCCGCTGTAGTGTAGTGGCTAGACACTCGTCTGCGGATCAAAAGGTTGTCGTGGGTTAAGGCAGGAAAGGAGCTGTGGATTCTTTTACAAGTGACCTTGTCTCCCAGGTCGACCAAGGTAAAGTCATGGAAAGTAAAGGTGGCCACATCACCCAACGAGTGCCGACTGGTCTAACGAGACAAAAAAAAAAGGGTCTAGCCTTTTGAGCCCAATAAGGATGAGATATGCAAATGTTCTCTTTTTAAGCACGGTATATGGTTTATCGTGTCACATCATTTCAAATATACTGCTATATTTATTGGCTGCCGCGGTAGTGCATCGGAAAGGTGCTTGCCTTTCGGTCCAAAGGTCATGAGTTCCAATCCGCATCGGGTAGCATAGATTTACCCAGGCCGATACAGCTTAAAATGGGTACCAGGTAGATTCCTGCGAAGTAAGGTTGATTACGTGCGAGTTGGGCTTTAAAAATACACGAGTCTAGCATCATACATTCACTGCTAAATGTTCATTCTTCAAGTCTATCCAGACTCTAGCCTGCAGATCGGAAAGTCCTGGGTCCAGATTCTTGATGCATTCGGACTTTTTCTTTTCTTTCTAAAAACGACCTTGCCTTCCAGGTTAACCGAGCTTTAAATCGGTGCCAGGTAATGTCCGGAAAAGTAAAGGCGGCTGGTGTGATGTTGGCAACATCACACACCGAGTGCCGATTGCTTTAACATATGTACTTCTAGAGATTTGACAGCAGACCGGCTTGCGTGGGATGCAACAGTGATATCGAAAGCGGATCGTATATTGCAAAACAACTGAAGGTAAAATCGCCAGGCGAAATCACAGACGGACAAAAAGTGATGGGGTCGATTCTTCAACATCATGCAGAGAGCATGCAACATTGCTTTTGTTATATGTAGGCTTCTAATCCATATCTGGATATGGATGGGAGTTGTACCCCACCAGGACATCACACAGAGCCATAAACACCCGGTGACACACAGTGTCACTATGCGGATGAAGATCACCCGTGGAGAGGTCTCAGAAACCCCGTTCAGCCGATAGGCTGTATTTATAGCTCGGCTATATTAGGGGCCCCCGGCACAAGCCAGGATGGGACTTCAAAATACGAAAAATGACATCATCCCTCATAGGGAAAATTAATATCTTGATAAGGATTTAAAGCGATAACTATTAAAATAATGTTTCGATATTAAAAGATGAGCTGTCATAGTACTAGTAACATGGGAAATTGGACATGCTTGCATGCCTACAGAACAAGAATGTCAAAAGAGTCGACTAATTAAATTGGGATTTTCCGAAGTCTGAGTGTATCGACCTGAGAGGCAAGGAATCAATAGTCTGCATACAAATACGCAAGATCTGTAAAACGGATGTTTACGCAGCACTTAGGTTCTGAAACAAGAATCAAGTCCAGATGTGGACGAAGAACCAGAGCTTTCAGTTGAAGTTACAGAAGAAGAAGAAGAGAGCCTCAGACCGGAGAATGTAAGATGGAATACCCATCAAGGTACCAGTCACGTCGCCATAAAGAAATCCTTGGGGAGTGGGAGCATGATGTAGGGTGGCTGGGAAAGGCTACTCATTCCTAATAATTTTTGAAGGACACGAGTGATCAATTGGCTTAAGTCTTGTTCAAATGATGATAATGATGATGATTAAAAATAAGTAAAATGTAAAGGAGTCTTTTCCACGCCTTAAGGGCGTATAGGGCCCATAAGGCTAGACCTATATTCTTTAGACCAATCGGCACAAGGTGGGTGATGTGGTCAGCATCATGCCGGCCACCTTTACTTTCTGGGACTGCACCCAGTACCCACTCAAGGCTGGGTCCACCTGGGAGCTAAGGTCATTATTGAAAAAAAGTCAAGCTCCACTAGGAAGCGAACTCACGACCTACTGATCAGCGGCGAGCGTCTAGCCGCTCCCCCACGGCGTATCCTATTGTTATTATTATTATTATTATTATTATTATTATTATTATTATTGTGTAGCTGAATGTCCGTCTCCCCCCCCCCCCCTTTCCCACCCCACCAAAATACAAATGTTAGGGAGCTTATCAAACCAGTGGTGCATCGGTGAATGTTGCTACTGATATTTGTTGGACCAGTCGTCACTGGATGGATGGCAGACAAAAATTGTTCTTTGCCATTAACTTACACAGTTTTTATGTGTGTTTGTTTTTATTTTGTTTTTTGAATGATTTGAAACATTGAACAAAATCATATCAATTAAAAGTATTCGATTATAAATCAAGACATAAGCTACACAAACTAAAATTCTCCACGCAACCAGCATTATCGTTTCCGAGTTCAAGCATTGAGAAATCATAAAAGCTGACCCCGTCTGCGTGACAAAAGATACTACCACAGACAAGCGACTGCAGCTCAAGAAACGAAAGCCCGCGGAAAACACTGTGCACAAATAAAAACATTCTAATAACTAGGTTTGAGCCTGGCTATTGAGCAAGTGGGACCTTCATCAGTTAATTGAGTTGCTGATGGCTACAACAATGGTTGTAATAATAATTTGCAGTTAGAACAAGGAATACCGCCTCCGAGTTCAGGATATTGAAAGCGGTTTGACAGGTGGCTTCCTTTGATAGTTTTCAGTTATCGGAAACAAGGTATTTCCTTGCCTTTTCTACCTTGATTTGACAGTCATAACAATGCCATTATCCATAAATAGATTAGGGTTATTTCTCTGAGCAGAATATAAACGGCGATGTGCAGTCTAGTGTGAGAGAACCCATAGAATTGTATCGCTAGGCATCAAAGTCACATGCTGTAATTTATCTGATGTGCTCTGGAGATTATTATTGAAAAACCATAGACCGGTTGGAACTGTAAGAGTTGACAAGAAACTAGGTACGGACAAGAGAGTGTGGTGCTAGTTAGGTAAGGGTTTTGAATCGACACATTCTTCTTCTTGAAGTCCATGCTGTGTGGCGTTCACAGCTATGTCTATTCACAACCTTCTGTCTCGTTTACTTTCAGTCAGCTCAGACAAAGATGATCCTTCATGCAATGATGTCAAACAGTCCAGCATCTTTTCTCTCAGTCTCCCTCTCCATCTCCTTCCCTCCAACTTTCCTACCGTCACGATGTAGTCCAATTTTCTCCTTCTCATCACATGACCAAAGAATGTAGATTGTCTCTTTCTAATGTGGGCAATCAGTTCTCTTCGTGAGTCAGTTTCTTTCAAGACATCTTCATTACTCTTTTTATCTGTCCAGTGAATTCTCATTCGCCAATAAAACCACATTCCTACAGCTTCCAAATAATGTTTCACTAATCTGCCAAGTGTCCATGACACAGTATAGACAAATTTGTCTGTGGAAATATCAAAACCGTGAATACTAAACCAAAGGCAGCAGTAAAACATACTTTTTTTTACACGGGAATTGTATGCACAATAATTAAAGTCGGTATGGCTAATGCAGACGCCACAAAGTGTACAAATTACAATTGTTAATTTGTTCAGACAAAAAAAAAAAAAAAAATATACCCCTATCCCATACCGAGAATGGAACCTGGCTATGCCGCATGAGAGCCCGGAGTTCTAACTATTGGGCCAGCTGCTCCTATAAAGGAGAGGTGCTGGCTAAAATTAAAGAAGCTAAAGACGGGAGCTACCAGTCAATGTCATTGGAATTATTTAAATGACAGCTGACCAGTTTCTGCAAAAATTACTCTCGCACCCGGTCCCTTTGATGACAACCTTTATGGAGATGTCAACAACATCAAGCTGCGTGCTGTTTTCTTCAATTAAATTGACGGCTGAATGAATATGAAGAAAAAGGAGAATAATAATAATAATAAGAAGAAGAAGAAGGAGAAAGAGAAGAAGGAGAAGAAGAAGAGGAAGAAAAGGAAGAAGAATAATAAGAGGAAGAAGAAGAAGAAGAAGAAGAAGAAGAAGAAGAAGAAGAAGAAGAAGAAGAAGAAGAAGAAGAAGAAGAAGAAGAAGAAGAAGAAGAAGAAGAAGAAGAAGAAGAAGAAGAAGAAGAAGAAGAAGAAGAAGAAGAAGAAGAAGAAGAAGAAGAAGAAGAAGAAGAAGAAGAAGAAGAAGAAGAAGAAGAAGAAGAAGAAGAAGAAGAGGAGGAGGAGGAAGAAGAAGAAGAAGAAGAAGAAGAAGAAGAAGAAGAAGAAGAAGAAGAAGAAGAAGAAGAAGAAGAAGAAGAAGAAGAAGAAGAAGAAGAAGAAGAAGAAGAAGAAGAAGAAGAAGAAGAAGAAGAAGAAGAAGAAGAAGAAGAAGAAGAAGAAGAAGAAGAAGAAGAAGAAGAAGAAGAAGAAGAAGAAGAAGAAGAAGAAGAAGAAGAAGAAGAAGAAGAAGAAGAAGAAGAAGAGGGTGAGGAAGAAGAAGAAGAAGAAGAAGAAGAAGAAGAAGAAGAAGAAGAAGAAGAAGAAGAAGAAGAAGAAGAAGAAGAAGAAGAAGAAGAAGAAGAAGAAGAAGAAGAAAACGAAGAAAAGGAAAATGAAGAAGAAGAAGAAAAAGAAGAAGAAGAAGAATAAGAAGAAGAAGAAGAAGAAGAAGAAGATGAAGAAGAAGAAGAAGAAGAAGAAGAAGAAGAAGAAGAAGAAGAAGAAGAAGAAGAAGAAGAAGAAGAGAAGAAGAAGAAGAAGAAGAAGAAGAAGAAGAAGAAGAAGAAGAAGAAGAAGAAGAAGAAGAAGAAGAAGAAGAAGAACGAACGAACGAACGAACGAACGAACGAACGAACTTTATTTTCAAAGGTTCACAAATTGGGCACGCAGGCCCGTCTTACATTCGGCCCTTCCAGTCAACCATCTTTCGCACAGCAGTTGTATTTTACTAATAAAGCATGTTATGATCATATGATGTTATGCATATTATGAATATTATAAAAGAACACAAATCATGAGTTGTAAAGTGCATGCAAAACCCCGCGCGTGCATACATACACCCGCATACACACGCTCACCCACTCACTTACACACACAAACATGCATGCATACATTCCATACATACATACACAGATACATATAAACAAACACACACACACAGGCATACGTACACACAAACATACATACATAGATACAAACATACAGGCATACATACATACATTAATACATACATACGTAGTACAGGCATACACACATACAGTCATAAATCCAGTCATGCATGGAGACACACACATGCACACACGGACACTGCCACAGAGACACAAACACTTAGACAAAAATACAGACACACACACAGACACTTACATATAAACATACACAGGGAAACATACAGCACACATATTTACATTCGTGCTCACACACTGACACACACACATCACACATACGCAGACAAACATGCAGACACATATATACAGCCACATAGACACACACGCAGTCAAACACACATTCGCACATACACAAGGACACAGACGCATACATTCGCAGACACACACGCAGATACACAAGCAGACAAACAACATACTCAGAAGAAGAAGAAGAAGAAGAAGAAGAAGAAGAAGAAGAAGAAGAAGAAGAAGAAGAAGAAGAAGAAGAAGAAGAAGAAGAAGAAGAAGAAGAAGAAGAAGAAGAAGAAGAAGAAGAAGAAGAAGAAGAAGAAGAAGAAGAAGAAGAAAAAGAAGAAAAAGAAGAAATAGAGAAAAAGAAAAAGTTAAAGAAGAAATGGGTAGTAGTATTATCCCAAGTGTTAATAAATTTCATAACGTTAATTGCCATCCCCACTCCCCCACCCCTTTTTCCTAGCACCCCTTCTTTTTTCCCATTATTAGAAATACATGTATAAATGTGACGCTCTGTATTGAGTCCCCCTCCTCGTTCAAAACACAGAAACCATTACCCTATTAATAACATTAACTCCAACAAAATACGGAAACACTGTTTTCTGGTCCAAGAATTGCTCGAGTCTCAACAACTAGACATTACCTGTTTTATCGCCAGGAAACAGGCCAGTATTGTACTCTTGCCTATACAGCGCACTCCTAAAGGTATAAATTAGGAAGCTATCAAAGAAAAACGACTCCCAAAGGAAATGGAGCTGAATGTATTGAAAGAACTAACCGAATGAAAAGATCTGTCTCCTAATATTATTAGTGTTTTTATCACATTAGTCTAAGAGACTCTGCGCCATTTCACACCGATTTGTTCTCAATGGTTGGCTGCGATGTGTGTGTGACGTCTTGTGGCCATTTCCCAATACCTGGTCAGATGGTCGGGGCTGCCGCTGCTATACCAGATACCCATATTTTATTTCTCACAAATGTATTGTAAGTTCACATCTTTGTTAAACTACGTTGGCACGTCCATTTCACGGGCTCAGTCAAAGGTATCGGATATGAATGCATCTAATCAACTTAAACGCATGCCAAATTTTTATAGCTGCTGTAGTCACTGACATCATATTTTTTGCACGATTTCACCCACATGCCAAGATGACTGCTCCTGTCACTTAATTTGATTTTGCATGTTTTGCATGCATTATATATATATATATAATTTATATTTATATTTTAACCGTCTATCAATATTCTGTTTAATTAATTGTATTAATTTCATTTTTGTTCCAGACTGCATTCGTTCCCGATCAATGGTTTTTCCTTTTCTTTTACTTTCAGTCACTACTTACGATTTCCCTGTGCAGCACCCCCCCCCCCTCATCCCAGCATTCTCCACCCCTCTTTCTCTCTCTCTCTCTCTCTCTCTCTCTCTCTCTCTCTCTCTCTCTCTCTCTCTCTGCTCCACCTCTTTCCCAACTGTATACATGCTTCTCTGTAATTATAAATAAATTATCCTAAAACTCGACAATTTCTTTCTTTCTTTCTTTCTTTCTTTCTTTCTTTCTTTCTTTCTTTCTTTCTTTCTTTCTTTCTTTCTTTCTTTCTTTCTTTCTTTCTTTCTTTCTTTCTTTCTTTCTTTCTTTCTTTCTTTCTTTCTTTCTTTCTTTCTTCTTTCTTTCTTTCGTAATATCGTTCATTCTTTATTAATGTTTTTCTGTCTTTCTTTCTCTTCTGTTTTCTGACAAAAGGCCGGTCATGAAAGCATCTTCCGTTATTTAGAATTAGGGTAAAATGAACTCTGTCCACTTCATGCCCACCTCGTTCCCCATCAGCGTATATTGACATGTCTGGTGCACAATGAGTAAGTGAAGACATGGTTTGTATAAAACGCTCTTGTACTCGGCACGGCTGAATGACAACTCAGCTTTCTTCACGGCTTCAATCTCCTTTTTCTGGCTCACCGCAAGAATGTTAGAAGCAGGGATATGGCATTAAATGACAGCCTTGGGAAGAGAAACGATGTTGACAGGGGGAGGGGCTTCATCTGTCCATCTTAAAGGGCAGTTCTGTGATACCATTTGCTAATTTTGCATGCCTTTTAATTCCCCCTCCCCCTCCCCTGTTATATATTTATAAGGAATAACCCGCAGTTTTACACACCTGTTGTGTCACTTAACTTCCTACTCTCCTAGTTCTTCTTCAAGAGCCTTGCCAACTAATTTAAGCGATTATATTGATGGATGACATGCTATCTCTGTTGGTCGGTCTATTCACGTACTAACATGCTTCTATTTCAGAATGCAAAAGTTATTAATATCTCACTGACCTAAGTTATTCGCTATTTAACTGTGTTTCTCTAGTCAACTTTGTACAATCCTAGAAAATGTTACAATGCTACCTTTTTCTGCTCTCAAGACATGACCAGAACTGATAACCGTTTTGTTTTGAAGTTTGTGGTTAATGGATTGTATATTGTGCTGAAAACGTTTTTTTTTTTTTTTTTTAAAGAGCGACTTGCCTGTTTCCAAGCCTCTAGATGTAGTGGATATATTGTGTATGCCTCTTATTTTCTATAGGTCAACTGTTACTTAGTGAGTGAAGTTGCCGATATAGCGCAGACCCCTTTATGTCCTAGACCAGTAATTCCCAAACTTTTCTTTGTCGCGGTGCCTTTTTTTTTTCAATTACAATTTTTTCACAGCGCCCTAGCCTAAGTAAAAGTATGACTATTTGTGTCTTGGTTAAGTTAATTATAAGGCTTTCACAATATTTCGCGGTGCCCCTGTGAAGAGATCGCGGTTCCCCGGGGCCCCGCGGCGCACAGTTTGGGAACCACTGTCCTGGACCATTTTCCGATCATCATCATGATGTAACAGGTCCCTTGCAGAATGTCGCTCTCATCAATCTATGAAAAAAATTCGGTTTCTCGGCAGACCTCCTTCCAGATCTCCAGCATCGTGCATGTCCCTACATAAGGCGTCACTTAAATCCTGTGCCAATATTCGTGCTGCCTGACACTTGTCGAAATTTTCTGGCACTACGTCTTATTTTGCTATCCTTTCAATCCGTGCAGATGCCTGGTATGGCCAAAATATTTCAGTTTCTGATACTCATATTTAATATGGACTGACCTAGTATCTCTGGTCACGTTTGGAAATTCGCCACTATAGGACTTAGAAACTAGAACGATTGAGCTGACAGACAAGAGTGCTAACTACATAGATTATATATATTGTATATTGTAGTATTTCTCTTGCCTGGGAGCGCACAAATACGTAGCCAGTGCACTTACTTGCAATGGTTTCGTATTTAAAACCTTTTCTCCATTCATAAAAGTGTTCAACTGGTTCTTGAATAATGTACCAGAGTTTTCCATGATGGTAATGTAACAGATACATAACAATTGTATCAGCACTTACAGAAGTAAACGAAAAAGTTGATATCAAACAGGGCGTCAACATTACTAGAAATCACGTAAATACATTGTCTAGGATACATAGTCGTGCGAGGTAATGAAAGAACGGATTATTTGGGACACAGCTGTAGAAACATTTTGCATATGCAAATTAAAGAGCTTTTCTTTGTTTTTTTGCGACTGGTTCTGAACATACTAAAAACGATAAATAATAAAGCTGCAAGTGAATGTCGACCATAACCTCGGCAGAAAATAAAACCGTCCAGAACCAGAAGGAAAGAAAAGTATAAACACACACACACACACCACACACACACACGCTGAAGAACTAATCCCGTATCGGTGTGTGTGTGTGTTTGTGTGTGTGTGTGTGTGTGTGTGTGTGTGTGTGGCTATTTTGTTTTTTTAGGCACATTTTACGTTCAGTAATTTGTCATTGTCCTCTAAACGGTCAGCTCTCGGTACCACTGTCGAAACCAGCGCAAGACAAATCGTCCGCCGCTGGGATCGAACTCGGCACCCCGGCAATACGGAGCCACTGACGCCGAGAAGAAGGCAGACAAATATACTACCCGGAAAATGGAGCTAGAAGTCAAAATAAACAAATGGGGGAGGATATGGACAGCAAAAGAACGGACGACTTACTGTGCGTTGGTCGTTGTCAAGATGATGATTGACACCTTTCCGTCTTTCCAGACGATAGAGTTATATCGTTCTATGAGAAGCCATGAGACTCACAGCCCATGATTACACAGAGAAGTTGCTAGTGATCCATAAACTTCGACTTTTATAAAAAGTTACTATAGATTTTCATCAGTCTACACGACTACATAGAAAAGTACATAGTTTCATACATCTGTACGGCTTCATAAAAATGATACTAAGAAGTTTCGAGAACATCGTATCGACCATAAGAATGCAGGACTACATAGAAAAGTCGCTCACTTCCCGTACAGATGGTACTTGATCTAATATGTGTGTACGGTTTACACAAGAGAAGAAACAACTTCTCCACAGCAGTTAACTACAACTGTTAGGAAATGAGAAAGCAACTAATATTGTTATATCATCTGCTGCGACTTTTCTGAATCGCAGATAAAATGTTTCCACGTTCAAGCTCTTGCTGTTTCTTCCCTCAATGGCTATGTTGATTGCTTTGATGGCAAAGGCAGTTGGTGTCTGTATTTTTCTTGCTAAAACGACTGTTTATGATGAGTGTAGTCATTACCACATCATCAACAGTATGGCTCTATTGCCTGAAGCCGTGGTAAATTGTAAATGTGTTTGTTCAGTCTCGCGTTCATCCCTCTAAACTACACTTTAGCAACAACAGCTAGCTGGGGAATCTTGAAGATATTTAACACAGCTATCTGTAAGGATTTGCAATGATTCTTTTACACCCCGACAAATATGTCCTATTCCATTACCAAGCTTCTAGGCAATATATTACTACTTAGTTCTTTCGTCACTTGTGATGTAATTTTCATCAGCCTTGGATGAACGTATGTGATTCAGAATGTCCTATCTTTTGCTCTGAACGGTTTAACGTTAGCACCCTCCACAGACCGGCTTCTTCCTCTCACCTTACAGAGGAGCGTTAATGATTTTCGAGTAAGTTAACGCTTCCTTCTTTCCTGTTTGTTTTTATTTTACGCTAGTTACGCTCTCAGTGTTGTCCACAGTAAAGGTGAGGGGAAGAGGATTGGGGGTGGGGGGTGGGGGAGGGGGGACCATAAGAGTAAGAAAAACAATTTGCTCTCATGTTTATATTTTTTTATGCAGAAACACCAAACACGTTTTGCAACTCTGCCTTGAAATTACCCACTAGAAAGCAATAATATAAGTTTTCAGAAGAAGGTGTCATTATCCTTGAACAATAATAGGATACTTGGGTTTATGCAAGGGTAATTCCTGCATTGTAACCAAAGCGTGCGTTATATGATTACGTTAAGCTACATTGACGAAAGTAAATTGAACCTAACGAAGCCAAACAAAGAAAGCCAGGAGTGTGAACAGGATAAATGTAACCGAAATGCCTGTAAAATCTACTTAGTAATAAAACACCGAGAAACTAACCGTCCCTCCCGATGCGAACAGTTTAACGTATTTTCCATGCGACTGCCGGCATGGATATCTGTCGTCGCTGCAGTTCATGAAACTTCTCTTTACACCTACTTCATATTTTTTCTTGGTCAGGTGTCGGGTTTTTTC
Source organism: Candidula unifasciata (assembly GCA_905116865.2). Taxonomy (NCBI): domain Eukaryota; kingdom Metazoa; phylum Mollusca; class Gastropoda; order Stylommatophora; family Geomitridae; genus Candidula; species Candidula unifasciata. The sequence continues at coordinate 118,121 of CAJHNH020002513.1, read as the reverse complement.
TGATTAGAAAACCATCTCAGATACATTTTTGGCCATGATCTGAGTGGGTAAAGTTTCCTGTTGCCAGTTCTTAAAACTCGTTTATGTCTTAAACGCCGCAATCAAGCGGTAGTAAAAAGAGCTACAAGCAGTCTCCCTGAAAAAGCATTGACGTTCCGGTTCAGCTCATACCACTTTGAGCAACTTCGCTGTTACAGAATAATGGGGTTTTAACAATGTTGCTTTTCAGATACAGAAGATCTTGTTTTTCCTTGGTGTCTTGATGAGAGAGACTTGCTAGTGCTGTGATTTACTTAACCCCCCCCCCTCTCTCTCTCTCTCTCTCTCTCTCTCTCTCTCTCTCTCTCTCTCTCTCTCTCTCTCTCTCTCTCTCTCTCTCTCTCTCCACAACACCACCCCAGCCTAAACATAAGAAATAAACTTACAGAAACGAAAACATGCTAACGATTCTTACAGCTCGTTTGCCGTTCTAAGTAAATTTAAAACAAGATAGCAAAAAAAAAAAAGGTATACAATATGTACTTGGCAAGTTTATAGTGTTGCTTTTAGTTGAAGATGTTTTAATTTGGCAATTGCAAACTTGTTTGCTGGCAACCAGAAATAAACGGTAGTGTAAAAAATGAAAATTATCATCCGCCTTACGAAACAAGATTATAATAACAAACAAATTAATAATAAGTCCAATGAGTAAACATTTCAATAATAAGTCCCTTTGTTTTTCGAACTTACAAATTCTTTGTCGTTTAGCTGGGTGCGAAAGAAGCACTTTCATTTATCACTTTCCCATAGACCACACGCAGGAAGTATCTCAGCACAACATATGAACTTAGTATTGCCGCTGAGACTCCACAACTGTGTTAACAAGAATCAATAAGGAATCAATGGAATATATATATATATATATATATATATATATATATATATATATATATATATATATATATAGAGAGAGAGAGAGAGAGAGAATCAATGGAACACACACACACATACACACACACACATATATATATATATATATATATATATATATGAGTCAACAGCTTTTATCTTGTAAAAATTTTCCATTTGCAATGCCTATTCTGTCTTCTGGTTTCAATTCTCAACTGCTGTGGCGCAAGTTTCACTAGAGAATCCTCAAAGAGTTTATTTATTATGTGAGAAAGCAAAACTTCCGATTCTGTAGAGTGGAATCAAGAAGAAAGTACATCAAATTGTTTATTTATTTTATGTGTGAAACTTTCAAACGGGTCAAATGTAACGATTTTAGCCTTATTTCGTACACTATATTACTAGACAAGAAAATAAGAAGAATAGGAAAATAAAGGTCGGTGGGGAGGCAGGGAATCTGAATGCCGAAAGCTTAAACATCTGGGCTTTAATTAATACTAAGACATAAAAACCAAAGGGCAATTTTAACACCAGTGGCACACCTGACATATAGTTCAAGACCGATAGTTATGTGGAACAACGGACACTCCATTGGTGTGGTAGTGAACGTCATCACAATGGCTTCACTTTCCATGATCTTTCCTGGTATCAACTTAGACTTCTTCTTTTTCTTTTGCCTTTCTAGACCCCCCTCCCCCACCCCGGCCATCCCAATGGAGCATAGGCCCTCAACAAACTTACGCCAAGTCGTTCTACCCTTCGCTATCGCGCGCAGCATCTCGCCCCAATGTCCTCCTGATCTAGTTAACTTCACTCTCTAGCTCCTTTTCCCGTGGTTTTTGGTCTTCCCTTATTTCTATGCCCTTGTGGGTTCCAGTACAAAGACATTCTAGTTATACTGTTCTGAGGTTTTCTCAGCGTGTGTCCTGTCGTTTCTTCACTTTTTGGTCCGCTGGAACTTGTTAAGTCCTCCTAAAGCTCTACATTAGTGATTATATCATATCAATGAGACTTCTGATTGGCAAAATCTGCTCTAAGGAAGAACCATTTAAGGAAGAACTATCTGCAGACTAAACGACCCTAGTGCTGAAAGCGGTGATTCTCAATAGACGAATGATCATGTCCATAAATTTTCTCAACATTGCATTAGAAGGAATACAGGGATCATAGAATGTGTGCTATTTATCAGTGATATTACAGTTTAGTGCCGATGCACATGTGTACACAAAATGATAATAATAATACATCAAAAAATATTTTCAATAAATACATATATAAATACAATTTTTTTTTCTTTGCGCAATGTCACAAACTGACAAACTGAAATGTGCTCATGTTAGACACAGTATATATTATTTTATGAACTAGCATTGGTAATTACCTGTCATTTCACTCCTCATAGAGTGGAATTCATCTGAACGTGGATTAATTTATTTTTTTTAACCTCGGCAGTTGATGGTGAGTTAAGCTTAAATAGTAAGGAAATATCTTCAGTGAGAAGAAACTCTACAGGGGAGCATGTACAGCAGGAGTCTACCAATCATCAGTAGAAGTAATCTCTCTCCGACAAATGTTTCGGCCCACGAGCTCCTAGATATTTTCAGAGATTGGGCACACATGAGTTCACGAGGCTCAGTTTTGATTTTCTCCTGCTGCACGTATTACCGGATGTTCTCGGACAGGGACAAGACGAGTTAGTGACTTTGTGAGTTAAGCTTAAATAGTACGGAAATGTCTTCAGAAGTAAATACGACCACACTGATACTTGGAACATAGCTTCACGTGTATACATTAGGCGACAACGCTACTGTTTGACTCCCCCATCCCAAACCTTTATTAAACAGTATGTTATGCAAGTGACCACATGTTTTTAGCATCTGTTATATTATGTTATCACATTAGGCATTCCCATGCGTGCTTAGTCCTCCGATGCAGCAGCCACTCCATGCTATCTCTACTGACTGTTACAATGAGAAGTAGGTTATAGTATCCCCTGTCTTTACCTCGAAGACAGCATGGACGTGCTTCACTGAGCTTGACTCGTCGGTCATGCAATCGTGTTATCGTCAGAGATGCGACATTGTTCCCAATCTAGTCCGTACATCGTTGATAATATCTTCTCTGTTCATGCTTCTTCCAGTTTACGTCGGAGCAATACTTGCCAGCTAGGCAGCCCTTTCATTGCCGTTTACTTCTGCCTGCCCAGGTTTGTAGATCCACATCCAGATGTGTTCTTAACATCTTGAAACATCTTAAAGGTTTATAATGCTAACCCTATATTATGTAACGACCAATCGGCATCCCCACGGGGAGGTAAATATCGACATTTCATGTTGGGCATTTTTGCTTGGGTCTAAGTAGCAGCTTCTTGGCCAATTTTGCCTCTCTTTTTTTGGGAACAAAGTGACTATTAGGTGCAATTTAAATATGTGATCAGCAAGATGGCAGGGTCAGAGCTGAAAAGGCATAGGGAAAAATAATGTCACTAGTAATAACTGATCCAGGACAACTATCTCAATGAAAAAAAACCCACTAACAATAAAGCCACCATGGTTTCTTTAAAATCAATAACACATTCCCGGGAGTAAACATTTGTTTAGACACAGATAATCGAACCTCTAAATGATGGAGTCAAACCTGTGGGAATCTGCCCAGCTGCTGGCAGGTCTGAAGAGGCCATAATAAATCAGAGAACTTGGTGCATAGGAAATCATTTCTATGGTCCCCTGTACAGAAGCAGCAGCGAAAGTCATAAAATCTCACAGAGCTGGATAGCGGGACGAAGCAAGTATAAAATAAGATATATAGAGCAATTGATGGCCTCGTAAACGATTGTCTCTTTGAGATAGTTTTCTTGACATAGCTAATTACTCCATGCTAGAGAACATTGTTTATTAAAGCAAACGCTGTGGTTTTTGTTCTGTGTCTATACTTTCTCTCATCAGACTCATAATAATGTTCAGTATAATTAAGGCCAGCAGATCGCCTGGCGTTGAATTAGAAAACGGTATTAGAATCAAATCATTCAGAAATCATTGCCAAATTACTGGATGTAAAATTGCCTGGTAAAATCACAAACAGTCAACAAGCGCGAAATTAGTTTCCGACATTCCATAAAGGATGTTCAACTAACTAATAATTGAAGCCACCGTTAAACTCTCTCCTCAATCCCTTATTCCTTTGATTTGTTTTGACTAACTTTATCTGTTTATGTCCGGACATGTTTGTGGCTAGTCTTTGATGCAGGAAATGTCAGTGTTGTAGGACTGTTGTAGGCCAAGCCACGCGAGGTATTCACGTTCAAAGCGTGCCCCAGATAAGGCAGCTTTTACCAGTGAGCCCTGAGTGGATCTGCTAACCAGGAACTCTCTAGCCCTTATCTGCAGTAACCGACTAATGTGCCCTGCAAGCCTCTATTTTCCACCAAACAAAAGAGACAATCAAGTGGCCATAAGTCCGGAAAGGTCACATTAGTCCACGCGCCATATAATGGACACGATCAATCCCTTGTTTATTTTTGAAGCTGTGCCTTATGGCTCCATGTTCACAGTGATGGCACTCCCGTAGAGGTACGCGAACATACATAAGAACTCAGACAGACAGGAAAAGAAGCGTACCAAAGATGTGCGACTAGTTACATTTGTTTTGTTCGTGAATTTTCTGCAAGGCTGAAAACTCTGTTTTGGAAAACGCACGCCCTGCAGATATATACACGGTCACTACTGTCTATTTTACCTCTTTTTAGGGCGGTGTAGACATGGGTAGCCTTGAGCCTAATGATTTAAGGCCGACTGGCTAGTGCTGTCGCCACGGACTGTGCAAATTAGAATGTTTAATTGTGCCACCGACAATAAAACTTCATCACCTTACCGGGGGTCGGGTCGAACTCGGGTCTCCCGCTTAAGAGCCCGACGTTATAACTGCTCGACCAGCCACTGCTCACAGTTGTATGACTAGTTAGAAACAAAGAAAGGCCTTGAGAAAACAAGGTGTGATAAAGAAATTGGTAGGCACTACTTGGGAAGCGGACAGTCAAATCTTGAAGCAGGTACACACGGACACAGTCAGACCAACTTTGGAATACGCATCATCGTCATGGATAACAACAGCCCATTTCAATAAACAGGTACAAGACAGACCGCAAAATCGGTTTCTGCGTACAATTCTGTGAGACATAAAATCTACACCTATTGTTGAAATGGAAAAAGCGGCCAAACTCCTCCCCTTAGATGAAAAGAAAAAGGACGAAAGCAATTCTACATGCTGAAAAAAAAATGAAGAGGAAGCCAAACCACCCACTGTACGAAAAACTGGCTATCAGGACAAAAAACAGAATAAAGCGCACAAACCTAAGCCATCTAACTAAAGCATTAGAAAAGTCACACTATTACTACTAAACCAACAATGTGCACCCGAAGAGCTATTTTCCAATCTTTAGGACTATAAATTATTGACACTTAATGTTTCAGCTTCCATTCTGAACTTAGGAAATAAAGTTGCTTAACCAAATTAAGTAAACACCTCAACATGTAACCACAGGACAGTTGGACAAGAACCTACACAGAACGATCAGCTAGAGGCAACTATGAATGGTGAAGCAGGCGTTTACATTAAACACACAGATGCCACTACTGTGACCCTAGCAGTCTCCACAGGACGAACTGACTCTAACTACAAGGCAGAGCTCTCAGCCCTACTGATGACAGCACAGTATATGAACAAGCTGCAAACCCATGCAGGCAAAATGGTTTTTCTCACAGGCTCACTGTCAGCTATACAGGCTCTAGAGTTCAAAACTACTGACAGCACACTACAGAGTCTAACAAAGGAACTTGCTATGTTGTCAACAACAACAACAGCAACAACAAAGGCAGAAACTACCCTCGAGATTCCATGTCGCTGTTGCATCAAAGGCAATAAAAGCGCTGACGCTTTAGCCAAGGAAGGCAGTAACAAACCACAGACCTACCAACCACTGTCTTTTCCAGAAATCAAAACCCTCATTAAGAGAAAATCGGAAACAGACTGGCAAACCAACTCAGATTACACCCATAAAAAGATTTCCCCACACAATTGAACAGAACAGACCAAGTCACATTTTTTCGCAAGCACACTGCAGACTCAACAAACACTCATATAAATTAGGTAAAAGCCAAATAGCTTTCGACCAGTGTCTTCATGCTGAACAGACTCCAGAACATGTCTTGCAAGACTGTCCCCTCTTGGCGGAGCTGTAGAGCAACTTGTGGCTACAGCAAGTAGAACTGACAACTAGGCTTTAGGGAAACTTAAGTGACGTTGAGATGACATTCCAGTTAATGGCCCACAGTGGATTATGCGTTTGACCAGAGATCGCTGAAGAAGAACAATGACTAGTTATATTTGATGCTGTTTGTGAATTTTCTACAAGGCTGCAGGTTTTAAAGCAAACGTCATGACTGGATGTCCTCAAGAGAGCTTGCATCTATCTGGGTGATTAGTGTGGAGACTGTTCTACCGACCCCTTACCACCGTACCATCACCACAGTTCTGTATCATAGAACTCTACAAATAAATAATTCAAATGAAATCTAGCGCTGGCCCACGCTATACCTCCTTCCAGATTTATTAATTTCTGATCATCCCTTTTCTCGAAATGCGGAGTGCTTATCCCAAGAATCTCATATCATACATAATTCTTGTTTCTTGTTTCTTTTGTTTTCTGCATTGTCCTAGTATGAAATTAGTAGACTCGCCAAACGACTCTCAAAATGACTTTCTCAAAACCTTTTTTATTGCTGAATACGAAAGTGCATAATCCGTAGCTGTTTGTTCTGTTGTATGACAGACCTGGCTAATGAAAACAACATTGTTGAGTCCAGCCATCTGTGGAATTAAACTTTTTCCTACACACCGTCGCTGTTGTTATTTGAAGACGTCAGGTTCGAATCCCAGTCTTATGGATGCAATGTTAATTTTATACTCTGCCTTGAGAGCCGCTAAGGCATAGTGGTTAAACAGTCTGCTGTAGGCCCCAAGTTATTTTGGTTCAAATCCGCTTTGAGTCGTGAACTTTTTGTTGCTGAAATATTGACCTAGGCTTCCAGGTCGACGACCCAGCCTGAAATTGGTACCAGGTTATTTTCCATGAAGTAAAGGCGACCGGCGCGATGCTGATCACATCACTCACCGACTGCCGATTGGTCTATAAAATAACACACACGCACACGAGCCTAACTTCATAAGTCCGATGCCTACTGGTTGAAGCTAAGACAGAGCTAAGGTCACCCCGCCCTCCTTTTTCACCCTCAAATCGTATGGATTGGAAACAAAGATTTTTGGACCCGTAGTTGAGCGTGATTTCCTTGCTCATTGTTTGAAAAATACCTTAGTTCTTCCACCAGGAGTTACTGAACCCCACTCCCACCCCCCTTTTTTTTTCACCCAACCTAATTACCAAAAAAAAGTCTTCTTATTCTTCGCATTCGTCGCCTGTAAACTCCGGTGGAAAGTTCTGGTTGTTCGTCCACCTCTAGACTTTAGTCTTGTTCCAGAGCTAAGTGTTGCGTGCACATCCATTTTCAGATCTAACTTATTTGTATGCAGACTGTTTTTTCTTTTCCTCTAAGGCAGATGGAAGGCAGCCTCGACTCTTACAACAATGCTTGTTGGGGAGACAGTGGGTCTATTCTTGTTTTCCCCCACAACGGGACCCTGGAATCCACACGGGAAATACTGATTAACAAGCACTAAACTTACACATTTTCCTACTTTAGTTAACCAGTCATGAGCAGAAAAATACTGGACTAGCACCCGGAGAGTTCAGCAACAACGTACAATCTCACAGAGAGTACCCGATAACACGCAGTTATTTCATTGCCCTGCAGGTTAATTATTCATGAAATAATTTTGTTCAAATGAGAAACTGAATTTGCCACCGACAGTCATTAGACGGTCAGAAAGATGAAATTGTATGCTCGAGATCAGATTATCATTTATCAAACGTTTCAGATGAGCGGAAACAGTTCCCCGAGAACGATTTACGGTGGCTACCAACACTCCCGCGACCATTGCCCTTATCAGGAAGTCTCAAAGAAGTCAACACTGTTGCGAGGCAAAACAAGCAACGGTCGGAAATTAAGGGTTAATCAAGTGGTCCCAAGTGACACTGCCACCTTGCGGTTCTCACTCAATAAAATCGGAAATCTCCAATGCAAGTTTTCATGTGACTTCTCTGTTGATTACACTCACAAAATAAGCAGGTTGGTTAAACTGCTGAAAGTACCGTTCTCAAGTGAAGGGAGATATCATTTTAACTTGAAATATTTCTCTGCTGATATCGCTATATACTGTTAACGCAATGATAACTGCTTGTTGAGATGTGCTTAACTAGCCATATTTGTTAATATTATACTTACAGAAAGATAACATGGTAAATATAGAGGTTTGTTAAAAAAGCGTTATAGATGGGAAATGTCTTTTCATAAAGTATCATGAGCCGCTGCGTGGTCTCGAGATATAGTGTCAGCCTAGAGTGCTAGAGGTTGCGGGTTCAATCCCCTGTAAGGGTTAGGATTTTCTTCACGAAGACTTGGACTTCTAGTAATTCCTCATAGTCCTGGGTAGTGAGATCGGACGCCCGTGTGCATTGTTGCGCACGTAAAAAAAAAAAAACCTTGGCAGTTGGAAATCGAAAAAAGTAGCCTCACGGCGCTGCCCGGGCAAAATTTGGAGTTAAAAATCTATCCAAAGTATTTAAAGATCTTCGCCGGTGCTACAGAGCCTGTGCACTCTGCTGAGCTTCTTCGGACTCAGATTTGAGTTAGAAGAAGAACGGAACACTTATGTTTTACTATCAGTGTGCCACGATAATGATCCGTTGTTTGAAACCTCAAACTTCAAACCATAAAGTATCAGGAACGTAGGAAGCTGGCACATTTTAAGGGAAGGCCTCACTCCCCCTACCAATCTCTCATTTTTTCCCTTTAAAAATTTGCTAGGGGGCAAAGTGCTCATTCTGACCATGCTGGGGTCATTATCTTACAGACAAATGTTACTTCTTTTTCAACGCCTATTCTGTTACATGTAGATAATAATTTTAGGGCACGGTAATATAGTTGATGGGTTAATCGTCTATATTGATATCCTTACGTCCTTTTTAGGACGTAATTTTTTGTTATTTGAAGCCCCACTCTGGCTTTTGCCAGGGGCCGCAATATAGGTAGGCCAAATATATGGCCAAATGTCTGAACGCGGTTTCTGGGACCTCTCCACGGCGATCCTCATTCACATGGTGGCACTTTCTGTCATCGGATGTTTATCGCTTGTGTGATGTCCTGGTGGGGTAGAAATTCAGTTCAGTTGATGGGTATATAGTTAGTAGTGATATAGTTGGTGGTTATATAGTTGGTGCTGATATAGTTGGTACTTCCTCCGAAGTCGGAGTACATCTGCCGGAGAGGCGGGGAACGAGTACTGCAAACAAATAAGCCAGTAAAACGGATGTACACGCAAAACTCAGGTCAAGGTAAAAGCCAATAGTCCATTTTGGACGAACAACCGCGACTTACCGCCGGAATTCACAGCCGGTGAACAAGAAGAAGAAGAAGAAGAAGATATAGTTGGTACAAACCGAAAAAAGAAATCTCTGTCATTCACTGAAAATCTTTAAATACAGTTATACATGGATAGCAGGACATGAATATGTTCATTACTTGAAAAGTAACATTTTCAAAATAAAGAGATTATCAAATAGCCAAAAGTATGTATTAGAAATATATATATATATATATATATATATATATATATATATATATATATATATATATATATATATATATATATATATTATACCCATTTTCTGACAATCTTAGTTATAATTCAAAATGAAGAGATTATCAAATAACCAAAAGTATGTATTAGAAATATATATATATATTATACCCATTTTCTGACAATCTTAGTTATAATTCAAAATGAAGAGATTATCAAATAGCCAAAAGTATGTATTAGAAATATATATATATATTATACCCATTTTCTGACAATCTTAGTTATAATTCAAAATGAAGAGATTATCAAATAGCCAAAAGTATGTATTAGAAATATATATATATATTATACCCATTTTCTGACAATCTAAGTTATAATTCAAAAGCAGGAAAAAGGGGGGAGGGGGGGGGGGGGCATTTTTAATGGCAGGATCACTACTTTGAGGTACCAAATGACCCAATGACTGATTTAAAACATGCAAGGCGCTACCCAAAGGATTACTATCTTAGCCACCCGATGGGCCTCTGTCTGCATGTTCATTCCACAGGACAAACTGATACACAGCTCACTCTCCTAAGAAGTAGTAATTAAGGCACCTTTAACTGCTACTATAAATAATATATTTGAGTTAGTTGCGTATCCTGTAAAGGACGTTGCAGAACCAACCCAAGCATTTTTTGACTGTTGTGGTTTTTTAGGCAAGTTTACGTCCAGTAGTTTGCCATTGCTTCTGGACGGTTGGCTTCTTGAAACTAACACAAGGCGCAAGGCCCCAGCTTGGATCGAACCCGGCATCCCGGCATTACGAAGTGCGTTCGCAACGCCTAAGCCACAGATGCTGACCTTTGAGAACCCATTTGTTAAATGCGGGTAACAGTCTATTAAGGTAGTAATGACAAAATGCAGATAGTTTACAGTTTAAATAAATTAAACGTGGTGTAATGTTTCTGTCAAAACATCTAAACAACAAGAACAATTAGTAACATTTAGTTATATTTTCCAAACTGCTCATAATTTATGAATACGGCTAAATGTGTTACAGACATAAACAAGACCCGATTAGGGTCTGGCCAGTGAGCAGTTTTATAGTGTCTTTCACGTTGAGAGCAAACAATCAGTCATTCTGGAATCAAGAGAGCTTGCCGACTGGAAAGCCACAATTTAGTGTTTAATGCTTGTGTAATCTCGCGAGTTTCATTGAGAAATGAATGGTCGAGATAAATCGATCTAACAGAATGGCATGGGAACCCAAACACTGTTGAATTCAACGAACCAAAAAAAAAAAAAAAAAAATTATATAAATTACAAATTGTGTCATTATCACCATCATCGTGTTCCCGTAACACTACGTGTCGTTGGGTCATCACTTTCTCAGTTGCGATGGACTTCATGGTTGCATGCCTGAGGCCTGTCTAGTCAGTCAGGTTCTGTAACCAGGTCTTTCTTGGTCTGCCTCTTCTCCTCTTTCCCTCTACTGAGCTCTGCAGTATTGTTTTTGAGAAGCTGTTATATCACCATCATCATCATCCTAATACCTCTCATTCGCCTCTCATCACTCTCAGCTTATTTATTGTTTTTCTAGTCTGGCTAATAAAGTAGAGACGTGGAATCTTACATGTAGAGCATGCAGTATACATTCTTCATTACTTGGTAAGTGTTTGGAGAGAGAGAGAGAGAGAGAGAGAGAGAGAGAGAGAGAGAGAGAGAGAGAGAGAGTGAGACAGAAAGAGAGACAGAAAGATAAAAAGAGAGAGAGTGAGAGAGAGAAAGAGAGTGAGAGAGAGAAAGAAAAAGGGAGAGATTGAGAGAGAGATAGGTAAAGAGGGTGAGATAGAGAAAGAGAGAAAGAGAGGGAGAGAGAGAGTGAGAGAGAAAGAGAGAGTGAGAGAGAAAGAGAGAGAGTGAGAGAGAGTGAGAGAGAAAGAGGTAAAGAGAGAGAGAGAGAAAGAGAGAAAGAGAGGGAGAGAGAGATTGAGAGAGAAAGAGAGAGAGTGAGAGAGAAAGAGAGAGAGAGTGAGAGAGAGAGAAAGAGAGAGAGAGAAAGAGAGAAAGAGAGAGAGAGAGAGTGAGAGACAGAGAGAGAGAGAAAGAGAGAAAGTGAGAGAGAGGTAAAGAGAGAGAGAGAGTGAAAGAGAGAGAGAGAGTGAGAGACAGAGAGAGAGAGAGAGAGAGAGAGAGAGAGAGAGAGAGAGAGAGAGAGAGAGAGAGAGAGAGAGAGAGAGGTCTCCTCTGGATATTTAAGCCGTTTATGTTACGTTGTTAATGTTGAGGATTTAGTTTCGGACTTTGATGTTCGGTTCGCTGGTGGAGTCGTTTCCAAAATCTCCAAGTCGTCAATTGTTTACTTATATGGTTTGTGCCAGGTTCTCGTCAATGGCCAAAATACTCAGTAGAAGAAATCTGAGCTATACATAATAAAAACTGGTGCAATACAGTGGAACACTGCCTTTTAACATCCTTTAAAAACGAATATAATTCAATGGATGGGGGAGGGGGGGGGGGATGCGACGCGGGTATGAACACTAAATGGGTGACAAGATTGCAGAAGTGGTTTTGTAGTTTGAAAAAAAATTCCCTTTGTCAGAATCGAGATAGAAGAAACAGAAAGCAGAAAGTTTAAAAAATGAGGTCGACATACTTGCTTGCAGGCTTGGCAAGGCAAACTTTGATTGCAGGCAGGTAGGGCAGACTTGATTGCATGCTGGATGAGGCAGACTTGGTTGCATGCTGGATGAGGCAGACTTGGTTGCATGCTGGATGAGGCAGACTTGGTTGCATGCTGGATGAGGCAGACTTGGTTGCAGGCTGGATGAGGCAGACTTGGTTGCATGCTGGATGAGGCAAACTTGGTTGCATGCTGGATGAGGCAGACTTGGTTGCAGGCTGGATGAGGCAGACTTGGTTGCAGGCTGGATGAGGCAGACTTGGTTGCAGGCTGGATGAGGCAGACTTGGTTGCAGGCTGGATGAGGCAGACTTGGTTGCAGGCTGGATGAGGCAGACTTGATTGCATGCTGGATGAGGCAGACTTGATTGCAGGCTAGGTGAGGCAGACTTGATTGCATGCTGGATGAGGCAGACTTGATTGCATGCTGGATGAGGCAGACTTGAATGCATGCTGGATGAGGCAGACTTGAATGCATGCTGGATGAGGCAGACTTGAATGCATGCTGGATGAGGCAGACTTGGTTGCAGGCTGGTTGAGGCAGACTGATTGCAGGCTTGGTAAGGCAGAATTGGTTGCAGGCTCGTTAAGGCAGACTTGGTTGCAGGTTAGGTAAGGCAGACTTGATTACATATAGTTAGGGCAGACTTGGTTGCAGGTTAGGTAAGGCAGACTTGATTACATATAGTTAAGGCAGACTTGGTTGCAGGTTAGGTAAGGCAGACTTGATTACATATAGTTAAGGCAGACTTGGTTGCAGGTAAGGCAGTCTTGGATGTAGGCTAGGTAAGGCAGTCTTGGTTGCAGGCTAGGTGAGGCAGACTTGATTGCAGGCTAGGTGAGGCAGACTTGATTGCAGGCTTGGTAAGGCAGACTTGGTTGCAGGCTCGTTAAGGCAGACTTGGTTGCAGGTTAGGTAAGGCAGACTTTATTACATATAGTTAAGGCAGACTTGGTTGCAGGTAAGGCAGTCTTGGTTGCAGGCTAGGTAAGGCAGTCTTGGATGTAGGCTAGGTAAGGCAGTCTTGGTTGTAGGCTAGGTAAGGCAGACTTGATTGCAGGCTCGTTAAGGCAGACTGGTTGCAGGCTCGTTTAGGCAGACTTGGTTGCAGGCTAGGCGATACAGACTTGGTTGCAGGCTAGGTGATACAGACTTGGTTGCAGGCTAAGTGAGGCAGACTTGGTTGCAGGCTAGGTGAGGCAGACTTGATTGCAGGCTTGGTAAGGCAGAATTGGTTGCAGGCTCGTTAAGGCAGACTTGGTTGCAGGCTAGGTGATACAGACGTGGTTGCAGGCTTGGTGAGGCAGACTTGGTTGCAGCCTCGTTAAGGCAGACTTTGTTGCAGGCTGGGTGAGGCAGACTTGGTTGCAGGCTAGGTGAGGAAGACTTGATTGCAAGCTTGATAAGGCAGAATTGGTTGCAGGCTCGTTAAGGCAGACTTGGTTGCAGGTTAGGTAAGGCAGACTTGATTACATATAGTTAAGGCAGACTTGGTTGCAGGCTATGTGAGGCAGACTTGGTTGCAGGCCAGGTGAGGCAGATTTGATTGCAGACTAGGTAAGGCAGACGGTTGTAGGCTAGGTAATGCAGACTTGGTTGCAGCCTAGGTAACGCAGACGTGGTTGTAGGCTAGGTGAGGTAAAGTTTGTTGCAATCTCCTTAGGATAAGATTGATTAAAGGGTCCTTAAGAAATTATTTTTTGTAATATCGATATGACAAATAAAGTAGTAGTCTCTTCTAATGTTTTGTTGTTGTTGTTATTGTTGTTGTATTTTTTGTTGTTGTTGCATGGATAAACTAACAACTACCAGCTACTATCCTAACTTCCATGGCAGCTATGAGACCAAAAAAAAAAAACTACCACACCTGAGTCTATCACCTCTAATACACACACAGGCACGCAACCCCAACCCCTCCCCCGACACACACAACAACAACACACATATACACACAGACAGAAGTGATTTTGTGTAAATAAGTCATCAATTTATATACTTAATATTAATTAAATTAATGAATATGATTCATTTCTCCTCAAACAAGCAGTTTACACCCGATAGAAGCCAAAAAACACATGGACGAATATTTCAGCCCTTAAGTCATTATTAAAGAAGACAATGCTAAACACTCATGACATTCCGTGTATCGTTGCCATGCATTCAATCTGAAAAGTAATTGGTTTAAAATTTCCGTGAGTGCCACCTACAGGTTTGACACCAATCTCTCAACTTTGACCCCAATGTCTCGAGGAGGCACTTTTGGGTTTGAATAAAAAAAAAAAAAAAAAGCAGATTGCAACTATTCCGTTTAATCCAATAAAACAGTTATCTATTTTTTGACACCCTGCACTTGAAGAAAGTAACATGCTATCAAGTAGATACAATTATGTTCTGATACAACTGATATAACAGTGGCGGAATGATAAACAGTGGATCCCAGTGTGGTATTACTACATACTTTTTTTTGTTTTTTTTGTGTGTGTGTGGGGGGGGGGGGGGGGGGGGGGGGTCTTTTTTGCACAAAAACACAATGAAGAGCAAAACCTGTTCTTGAATTTAAATGAACAAAAATAATGTCCTCAGACAATACTGCCTGTCGTCCAAAAATAACAATAAACGATGAAACAAAATATTGAAAATACCACAAACGTTAAAGATGTAGGCTCCATAATAGACGGCAGCGGAAACACTTCAACAGAGATCAAAAGAAGGATAGCAATAGCAGTAAAAAGATAAAACAATATTACAATTTTATGGTTAAGCACGAACTAGGAAATCAAAATCACAGTTTTAAGAGCACTCATCTTCCATGATGCAATATGTGAGTCGTGGACTATCCCGTGGTCATTAAGAAAGAAAATAGGGGCTTTCGAGCTGAAAAACTATAGAGAGATTCTTGGAATACCATGGACAACAATAAACACAAATACTGAAATCCTAAATTATATGAACGTCGAGGAAAATCGCCTAAAAACAGCATCTTGTCTAGGAAGCTGAAACATTTTGGCCACATCAAGTACCACAGCAAACTACACAAAAATTTAGCAGAAGGCATGTTACCTGAAAGGATGGACAGGGGCCGACCAACACATAGATTGGCACAGAATATAAATGACTTCTTGGACTTACAGTGCACGAGGTAGGAAAGCAGGCCAGAGACAGTTTCTCTCATGCTGACCGTGATACAAAGGACCTGATACATAATGATACTATTTGTTTATGAAATAATATCCCACATATTTTTTATTAAGGAATATAATAATCCCCAACATAGTACTAATCAAAAATAAAGTGAACAACGCTGTACAAATAGAGAGAAATTGATGTTTAATCAAACCTGCCGAATATCAGTTTACGCGTCATTAATGTCTGGCACACGTAAAGCACAAACAAAGGGAAATCATAAGGAAAATATCACTGACGCTTACTACAGGGAGAGTTAGGGTTACTAACTGGGGAAAAAAGTCCGAATTCAAAGCAAGCCTAATATTAGGGCATTACTACGGACCAGGACACAAATTTTACACGTCTGTACTTGTATAAAGGTATATATTTATTGAGCAAGTACTTAGGGCTCTATTGAAATAAACGTATGTCAACATCTAGTAACCATATGAGTCATGAGAAAAACTGGGCTAATTTTGGAACCATTACCAATATTACTACTATAAATCGTCACTCGTAGCAATTTTCAAGCCCCACCCTGCCTTTCGCCGGGGTCCCAATATAACCTAACGATTCAACGGCGTTTCCAAGAGCCTTCATGGGTGATCCTCTTCCGCATGGTGGCACTTTGAGTTAGCGGGTGTTTATCGCTCTGTTTAATGTCCTGGTGGGGTAAAACTTACATATTTGAACCACGTCTTACTAACACAGCCCTCGCAAGTTGCTTGTTGTCTGTTTATGTCTTGCACACAAAATTGAGAGGTTTTTCTCTGTCCCTGCAGTAGCGTGTGTATGGAGGTGGGTACTTGATCACTCCAAATTCATTGGGTAATTTGGTTGGCTTCCACGGAACGCACTGGGTGTTGGGTCTCACTCGTTTTGCGGAGCTATCCGATTTATCAGGCCAGAAGTCCATGTCGATTTGACATTCACTGTCTGGTGGTTTACCTTCACATCCATGGGTTAAGGGCCAGCACAATTCTGTGTGGACAGAAATGAGGAAAAATGAGAGAGAGAGAGAGAGAGAGAGAGAGAGAGAGAGAGAGAGAGAGAGAGAGAGAGGGGGGGGGGTGGGGAAGACAGAGCGAGAGAGAAGTGGAGAACCTGGATGACTAGGCTCAAGAGCCAAAGAAGTCATTTAGCGCAGTAACTCTGTCTGTCCTAATGGTTTTACTTGAATTTATTTTAAATCTGCGATTTTAGGCGTTTGAAATAAATAACACTCCAAGATTTAAAAAAAAAAAAATTCAATTAAAAAATTCAACGGTCTGAATATACGGATTAGATAAGTTATATTTTTTAGTATGAATTTACAAAATATTCAACAAACAGTCCAAATATAGGGGTTAGGTGAGTTATTATAACCACTCTATTGGATGTATGTAACAAATTATTCAACATACAATCTAAATATACGGGCTAGATACTTTAATATAACCTCTCTAAATGATAGAATAGATCAAGGGCATACTATATTTGATAGCCCTAAGAAAATCATAATTAGTTATTTGGAATCTAAAGCTAATGTGATTTTATTAGCACACAGCATAATCTTTACGAATAAATGACAGGCAAAGTGATAAGAAAAATGTCTGAACAACACCTTGTTTTCAAAGTCAGGACAAAGATAGCGATACATTGAACCTATTCTGGCGTGAAGCGAACAGGGAATCACAAAGAGTCACTTAAATGATACAGAAATAGACTGAAGAAACCAAGATGCCTAAAAGAAACCTTAGATGAACAGTGATGAGAGAGGCCATAGATACATGACTAGTTTCCGTTCATGATATTGAAAGAATGGCCCAGAAGAGAATGAAGTGGAAGAAGAGCTGCGGTTTGCACGTGGCGTATAACAACATCACACCATTTCTGTTTTAATTAGGTCTGAGGTTTAAGCAACGGATCAACATCACGGCACACGGGTAGTAACCCGTAAGTGCTCCGTTTTTCTTCGAACTCAAGTGTAAGTCCGAAAAAGCTCAGCACAGTGCACAGGCGAGGATCTAGAAACATTCTGAACTCCAAATTTTGCATAGCCACTCTTTTCGATTTCCAAATGCCAAGGGATTTTCTTTGCGTGCGCAGCAATGCACGATCTCTTTACCCAGAGACCAATGGGGATTACTAGAAATCCAAGTACACGTGAGAAAATCTCAGCACTTACCGGGGATTGAACCCGAAACCTCTAGCACTCGAGGCGGACACCATGCCTCGAGACCAGTCAGCCCCCTTCTGTTTTAATTAATGGGCTTGAGACTCTAATTCTGTTCAACATTCTCGTTTCCACTAAAGATTCTGAGCTGCAATAGCGTTGTGAACTGGCGTTTCCCTTCAGAACTTGAGGTCAGGTTAAAAAAAAACAAAAACAAGGACCTTGGCTTACAGGCCAACCCAACCTGAACGGGGTTCTTGACAATGGACTATCAAAAAAGGTCGACCAGCGTTGATGTTGACCACATCACACATCGATTGGTCCTTTATCATGGACTGGGCAATAATAGAGACCAGCGTGATGTTGACAACATCACCCATCAATTGGTCCATGAATATGAACTGGGAAATAAGGGCGACCAGCATGATGTTAACCACATCACCCATCAATTGGTCTATAGTTATGAACTGGGAAATAAGGGCGACCAGCGAGATGTTAATTACATCACCTATCAACTGATGTATGATAAGTGACTGGGAAATATGGGCGACCATTTTATGTTGACCACATCACCCATTGATTAGTGCATGATAATGGACTGGGAAATGAGGGCGACCAGCGAGATGTTGACCACATCACCTATCAACTGATGTAGGATAAGTGACTGAGAAATGAGGGCGACCAGCGAGATGTTGACCACATCACCTATCAACTGATGTATGATAAGTGACTGGGAAATATCGGCGACCAGTTTATGTTGACCACATCACCCATTGATTAGTGCATGATAATGGACTGGGAAATGAGGGCGACCAGCGAAATGTTAACCACATCACCCATCAATTGGTCTATAGTTATGAACTGGGAAATAAGGGCGACCAGTGTGATGTTAATTACATCACCTATCAACTGATGTATGATAAGTGACTGGGAAATGAGGGCGACCAGCGGGATGTTGACCACATCACCTATCAACTGATGTATGATAAGTGACTGGGAAATATCGGCGACCAGTTTATGTTGACCACATCACCCATTGATTAGTGCATGATAATGGACTGGGAAATGAGGGCGACCAGCGAGATGTTAACCACATCACCCATCAATTGGTCTATAGTTATGAACAGGGAAATAAGGGCGACCAGCGTGATGTTAATTACATCACCTATCAACTGATGTATGATAAGTGACAGGGAAATGAGGGCGACCAGCGGGATTTTGACCACATCACCCATTAGCTGGTCTATAAAGATGTGGGTCTGGCATCGTATGCTTGATGCACTACTGGCGTAAAAAAAATGTCATTTAAAAACGTTAAAATATCAATGGCTGTAAAACTTTTATAGCCAGTATCATAACTTCTTTTTCTCCTTTTTCTTGGCGCTCGGTTTCATATGCTCACATCAGACCGTCAGGTGGGCTGCCACTGTGAATTCGCATTTCAGTTGCAGATTCTCCGTGGTTCCTCATAGCTTGCTGGCACACTTTGCTCTTTATACATGGTTAATCGCCGAAGGTCTAAATATAGTG
The DNA here is from genome assembly GCA_905116865.2 of Candidula unifasciata. NCBI lineage: Eukaryota > Metazoa > Mollusca > Gastropoda > Stylommatophora > Geomitridae > Candidula > Candidula unifasciata. The sequence goes on along the minus strand of CAJHNH020002513.1, from coordinate 98,967 downwards.
GACAGGCTTGCAGAATTTGCTCAGTCAATTATGGTACCGTCTGACATTGCCAATGTAGGGACTGTACTGTCTTTATTTTTGACATTGCAGTCAATCAGTATTTGAAAATGCAGTTCTCATCATATAGACGTTTTTTCCCACAAGCCCATTGTCCTTACGATTTCCTTCAGGCACCGGACAGTTTTGGGTCTTATGAGAGAGCAATAGAATGAATTTAACCTAGAGAGATGACTCTTATCACCCACGTATACTTAGGTTGCTAGGCCTGAAATTGACTAAACTGATAAATTGTATTCTATCCTACAGCCTGTTCCAACAGCTGCTAAGAATACCCAAACACTTACCACTCTTTTTCAATGGGAATGGACGCGGAGGAAGCGGTGGTGGTGGAGGAGGTGGCGCTTGCACTATCATGCCATCACAGCTGATTCTCCACCAGTCGAAGAATTGCCGGGAATGCTCAGGTGGCCGACGACAGCACACTCCGCCAGAAGACTGGAACTCCATGCCTTCTACTTCCGCTTTAAGGCTCCTTTAAGACAAAGTTTCGGTAAGTAATGCGTATCCATACCATGTTTAATATACCGGACTGTGACCTCAGGACTGTACAATTTTCAGTCTTCACCTTTACCAGAACCACTGATATGTACTGGTTTGTATCAGCTCACTTGTATCCAAGCAGCCCTTTTGAGTCGGCTACTAGACCCAAACAAAATCTCATATTTAATTAAAATTATAATATAATCTAGTAGGAGGGAAGAACTGCAAAACTGTGAAATCTTCTGTCTTTACCATTGCTAACCTGTGATGTACAAGTTTGGGCGGCAGCTATCATTCCAGTTCCAATACAGCGGAATACTTGTATTCGCCACCTGGCACGTACGATGCCGTTCAACACCTCCGCCCGGGGTTGCCATCTGAAAAGCCTGACACCCTGAGATCAGAAGATCTTATTCTGGATGGCAGACCAACAGGATCTGAATGTTTTGACACAGTGAGATTACAGAATCCCAAGGTGGTGTCAGACCAACAGCGTAAGTACAGATTCCTAGTTCAACCTCCAAAAAGTTATTATGTGACCTGTAGTCCAGTGCTTGTAAGGAGTTTTCGAGATTAGTCAGAGCACAAAAAAGATCAAAGTAAAACAATAACGTTTCTTTTTTTTTTTAATAAAAAGAGAAAGCTTAAAATGTGTGATTTTGCGGATATTTAAAATGAAGATTTCAAGTGGAAAACATAGCAACATGCACTGTCGCAGCATGGCAGATGGGCTAGATGGCAGTCTTATTTTGGTACACACCAATAATGCCTGACGTGGTCAGCATATTTTTTAAAAATATCAGAAAGCATGAGTTGTTAACCCTCTGGCTCGCTCATATGGATATCGCAGCCCTTAAGCATTGATTCCATGACAGATACCACAAATCTGGGGAAAATGTGGCTTTTCTGCCTTTCCCAGGGCGTGAACCCGGACCACAATGAGTTCGTCACCTGGTCGCCGTGCAGTCAGGTTTAACCAACTGAGCTAGCGAGCCGGATTCGTGGTCAGCATAACTCTGGCCGCATTTACTTCAAAGGACTTTACCAAGTAGTACCCATTTTTTAAATGTTGTCTACATGGGAGCCAAGATCTGCTACGACAACAGTAAAAAATCTGAATTAATGCTGACTGGAACCCACTTAGATTTAAAAATTAATTAGAAAACAGGACTAACCTCCACAATCAATCAATGATAGTTAGACTGAGCCTTCCTTTACGGTGTCATACTTGTGGTGTCGCCATTTGAAAGGTAATTGAAATTATGGTTTTGTGTCCGTGTCTGTTAGTGTTCTCAACGTTGTGTCTCTACATATTTGCACACATACGTGTGCACACATTCATAAAACAAAAGTAATAATAATCGACTAAAGTCAATACTATACTTTTATCCATTTACCATGAAACTATACGTCTTATCCACGTTTTTCTGTTCTAAATACAATAACATTAAAATATCTATTAACACTATACAAGCGGTCAAAGAAGCATAGTAAACCAACACAGAACTGGTGTTATCACTCGCCACGCGCTGGGGGATATACTAAATATTGGATGCAAGCCCCGCGGCTTCCTGCATTGCTAGGCGAGGACAGGGTGTCACTTCTAACTGCGAGGACACACTTCCACCACTCGTAATCATGCAATGGATCGCCGAAGGTGTATTTAACAAAAAGAGAGAACTAGAGAAATGCCTGCGAGCAGAGAAAATCGATGTTATCTGCATTCAAGAGACGCACCTCAATCCAGGGAAGAACCAAACAGCTCTCTGCCAGTGCCTTCGTGCTGAACAGACTCCAGAACTTGTCCTGCAAGACTGTCCTCTCCCGGCGGAGCTGCAGAGCAACATATGGCAACACCCAGTAGAACTGACAACTAAGCTTTGGGGAAACCTAAGAGACCTTGAAAAGACATCCCAGTTTATGACCCACAGTGGATTATGCGCATGACCAGAGATCGCTGAAGAAGAAGAAGGATCCAAGCGCTTTTTGACTTGTTCGATGTGCAGAGGATATTCTTTCGATTAACTCACTGACAAGGAAGTATCTTTATATAAAAAAAAACCTCTCCCCCCCCCCTCCCCCACCACTGCACCCGTAAAAACTTAACTAATTAGGGATGTTTCCTTCGAAGTTTGAGTACATCTGCCGAAGAGGTGAGAAACCTATAGTCTGCACACAAACGTAAGATCTGTGCAATTTAGGTGCGCACAAAACTCAAGTTCTGAAACAAGACTTCAGTCCGAAGTGGACCAACAACCAGACTTTCAGTCTGAGTTATACAGCAGGTAATCGCAAAGGAGAAAAAGAAGAAGACAGAGATGACAAACTTGTTAGGACCGCAAAAATCAGAGAATCATGACCCTCCTCCCCCCCCCCTCAACGCCCCCACCCCCAAGGCATGCATTGGTTATGTGTGTGCTTGTGCATACGCCAGTGATTGTGTGTGCGTTAGTGTGCTTGAACCTGGATGCCTGTGTTTCCTTGTGCGCGCTTAAATGGTCCCGAATGCAGAAACGGATGCTTTTCCAAAACGTCGCTGTATTTATTTATTGATTCATTCTTTCGCTACAAAACTCCATGTGCTACAGATATACAAAACATAGGTTGTTAAATAATTTATACCCCAACAATGTATAATATTCCAATAATATAAGGATTTTAATTTTGACGGGAACGATTAATCAGTCCCCCTTTATTTCTGATAGGAAAATTCGGTGCTTTTTTTAAGCCGACCACAAATAACGTCACGGACAGTTCATTGTTTCTTCCAAGGCCAAGGTTTAGGCGCGTTTACCTCACCCTAACCGAAACCCTAACCGAAACCCTAACCAGCCCGGCTCTCTAGCGGAATTGGCTAAACCGGATTTCGCGGAGACCGGGTGACGTACTCCTTGTGGTCCGGGTTCAATCCCGGGGGTAGGCAGGAAAGCCACATTTTCTCCCAGATTTACGGTATTTACAATGGAATCAAGGCCGAAAGGTTGCGATATCCATAATACCGAGCCTAAGGGTTAACAACTCAAGGCTTCTGGATACTCAAACAAACAAACAAACAAACAAACCCTAACCAAAACTATACTGAAATATTTGTCTGTCCCGTGACCTGTGGATTTCCCCTGTTTGTGGTCGGCTGATAAGAAAGTACCGAATTCGTTTGATATATGTACTGTCTGGTATACGTCCAAGGATCAGGAAGGGGTTAAGGACGCACACCGAGGTACCCTTGGACGTGTGTTTAGGAGTAGCCCAAGGGAAGCTTTTTGCTTGCCTAACCGAAAATCTTGGATTCAAATCCTCGTCGAGGCAGATTTTGACAATGAACCAGGCTTCCAGGTTGTCGAACCTTAAATGGATTCATGCAGAAGTTTTGGGAAGTAAAGGTGGCTGACGTGATGTTGACCCATTATTGATCTATTTATCTATAACATATGGGTCTAGCATCATATACTTCAATGGCAGGGACATGTCCTTTACTTACTACTGACATTTTAGACTACATCACTCACCCAGTTCAGACGTATGTAATGCCCATAAACCAATCACGGAAAGTTTCAGTTTTGGTTTTCCCTTGACTTCCGCCACAGACCTAGCTATGGGTTACAGCAGAATTGAAACAATAAAGCCAGTTCATCTATATAAGATTCACACAGGTTTCGTAGACTTTTGAAAAAAAGACGTTATTGTCGACAGAAAGGCTTTCGCTAGTATATACATCACGAGCTAAGAAGCAGGACATGAACTGAGTGTGAGACTGAGTGGCTTGTCCATTGGCCGGGTTGACTCGCTTCATTTTGTGCCGAATAGAATATCAGAGACAATGTTAACATCAACATGCAGTCAGTTGTGAACGCAACCTTTCTACGGTTGATCTGAAAACTGCCAATTACTGATTGTTATTATACCACTTTTGCAATGTAGGCGGGGGGAGGGGGGGGGAGGATAGGTCTTTGAGCCTGCGGATTTACGACCGCATGGCTAGTGCTGTCGCCACGACTGTGCAGGTGAGGATTTTATTTTGGACATGAACTAAAAGGAAAATATTTTAGCCAATGTGCTACCGCTGTTATGGAACTACATAAGGAGCTAGTTCGTGGTTTTAATTCTCTGACCGTACTATCTATTGAAGGCGATCTGAATGCTTATGAAGTTATGAAACGAAATCTCTGTTTACATAATTTATGGAACACCAGTAACTATTAAACATTACCAAAAGCTAACCTGACCTGTGATATAAGATGCCTGAGAAAAGCCACCAGCTTAAACACGCGAGGCAAAGCAAGAAAATGTATCAGAAAGACAATGTGGGAACAACGGTTTGCATCCAGTTGTTTGATTTGATTTGATTTGATTCAATTCAAGAACCGACATCACAGCCTTCGGGGTATTCCCATAAGCGCTCCATCCCCATTTTCAGCAGCCAGCGAAGAGTTCCGATATTAATGGTGCCAGTAGCATTCTGATTAAACGTCCGTCTTGCCTATCCTCTGAGCCTCGAGCATCTGCCAGTCTTTTGTCCATGCCCCAAATGCCGGGCCTGAAATCCCTCATCGGGGTTTCGCATGGTAGAATTTGTGTCACCAGGTGTTTAACCATTGTGCGATGTTATGGTGTGGTACAATTTGCTTACATATATACATACATTTGAGTTTGAATAAAAGGGACATTTTATAAACACACCAAGCACACACAAACTGGACATCCAAAACACTAGGACTATTATTTGTGTGTAACTTTACTATGATCTCTGCCAAAATACAGACATTTTGAAGTGACATTTCACACAATTTAAATATTTGTGCTGTCCCTATGAACCTAAAAGAATAATAAACAGTGATATAAAAATCGCATCAAGATAGCAATTAAAAACACAAGCAAACAAATGCAAGTACGAATTCTGAGCAGATTATTTTCACCACATCACCCTTCTGACATTGTATATAGAAATATTACTATGAGTTTTAAAAGTCATGCCCTCACATTTTTAACAAATATCTCGAAAACTCCTGTACAGATCAACACGAATTTTAGGTTGTGGCTTTAGATTACCAACATCCTTATTATTTATTTAATTGTTTAAAATTGCACAGGTGCTTCTGTTTCCTTGAATCGGGGAATTTCTTTAACCTTTATTTGACCAATAATGTGTACCAGTAAAAAATGTAATATACAGTAATTGATACACGTGCCTATCCTGCATACAATGAAATAAGAAATACTGTGTTAATGTACGTGGGCGCTAATGCTGGAGATGATCACCTGAGAGGAAACGTTTATGAAATGCCTGTGGTGTGGTGATTTTAAAAGTTCCCGTTACCTACCTAACTGTCAGCATTTTGACTGTTCGTTCTTAAACGGTGTCTGTTTTTAATATTTTTAAAAATATATTTTATATTCACATACTGCAAAAAAAGTTAAAATAAAAACTAGATGTTTGTTTATTTTTAGAAAAAAATTCTTACAAGGACATGATTATTAACAGGTTACATGACACATTTCAACAACTTACATGAAACGGTATTGTTATATTATTTTAAAAAAGTTGGGCACAATTTCTGGAACAGACTGAAACAGACTATATTCTAACATCATATGCCCGACACGGTATGGACGTAAAACTGCAAGAATCGACTTAACAGCACTCGTGATATTCATATACATGCTCCGTCCTCATCTTCAGCAGGCAGCTATTGTATTAGTACTAAAATTTAAAGAGTCGGGAACCGGTTGAGTCATGGATCATGTCTTATTCACCAGCGATGACAATGGTAGTGTTTTAACATGCGTCGAAAGGTAAATCTTAGAATACCATGGAGGTATGGATGAGCAGGGCGTAGGGAGGGGAAATAGGAGAAAAAGAAACGTGGTTGTGGGGGGGGGGGATGTGGGGGTGGATACAAATCCTTCACAAGATCTGGACAACACTGAAAAATGACATAAAAAGCACTAGTACTTGGATACTGAAGATCTTTGCGTTATTAAGCACTCAGCTTTTTAGATATGACCAAACAGTAACGGAAGGCATAGTATCATCCTTAAGAACCAGGTATCAACCAACATAAGGCGGAGCCAGTACGTTATATTGTTTGTTTGTTTTAGTATCCAGAAGCCAAGAGTTAATAACCAATGGGCTCGGTATTATGGATATCGCAACCTTTCGGCCTTGATTACATTTTTTAAATACCGTAAATCTGGGAGAAAATGTGGCTTGCTGCCCACCCCCGGGAGTGAACCCGGACCACAAAGAGTTATTCACCTGCAATCCGGTTTAGCCAATTACGCTAGAGAGACGGGCTAGTACTTTATATCAGAGATACAATGGGCATGAAAATACATAGAGCAGAGAATTGACAGTGAACTGTGCAGATTACCGGTAGACAGTCATGGGAGCAACATTAGGAAACGGGAAAATACACGCTGTATGAAGTTAAGGTCCACAGATCTATTTTACTGCGGTGGGTTTTATCTGACATAGCTCAATCTTTTACCACAGAACCGCTAGACGCCTGTCGGGAGCGTCACACAAAGTATGAATCTCGTAGCGCTAGCTACGATTCCTGGGCATCTCCGTAGTTCCCCATATACAGTGATAGTAATGTTATTATGCTTTTACATGTAGATACGTCATCTGCGCATTTACTATAGCAAATGGCGCTATAGTATATGATCATACGTCCTTTTAAGTGACTTCTGGAATGCTGAAAGCAAGTATAAGAATATAAATAATATATTGTAAAGTATTTGTTTTCTATTATACAAAAACAAAACAAAAAAGTTAAAAGCGGTTTAAAAAGTAGTCCTAATTACGATTTTTCTAGCGTCTACAGGTCTGGTATTGAACAAAGTCTCTCTACAGTAGTTGGTGTAAGGAGGGGGATGACCTGCCACGCCCCATTTGTTTGGCATCTTTGTTGGGATCCACGGTGGACGAGCGTAGGGCAGTCGCGGAGTTTTCTGTTTCTTGTTGTCGTAAGCCGAGGTGTCAATGTCTCCTAAATCTTCCGTCTGGACAGGTTGTGTGTCTCCGGGCCCTTGAAACAGTGGCCAGAACAGTCCTGCAATTTTCAACATATACATTTTAAAATATTAATAGATCTGTTTATGGAAACATCCTTTCTTAACATGAATCTGTTGCATTTTTTTTTATTATATATATATATATATATATATATATATATATATATATATATATATATATATATATATATATATATATATATATATAATGAATGTCAGAAAAGGGTAACACCATAGCGCGGTGATAAGACGATTGCCTTTGACCTTAAAGTACTGGGTGTAAATCCTTATTTTAACTAATGGCTGGGTTTCTAAATGGATACAACATAACATACCTAATACCAGTAAGTGTTTAGAGAAGTGAATACACTCAGTGCGATCGTTGACGACATCCCCAGTTGAAAGCTTATTATGCTATAAAATATAGGACAACACTATATGCCAGAGTGGCTTGTTGCCAAAAAAAAAAAAAAAAAAAAAAAACGAGGGGTGCCATATGCGATCAATTGCGTGTGCAACTAATGATCTGTTGTAACTGCTGCTTCTACAGAAAGTGACGTACATTTCTTGTGTTGGCACTTCTGACTGCTGAAGTATGTATACAATTCTCGTTTATGCATCTGGATTTGCTAGGACTACGATCTGTGTTAATGTCTTTTATTTGTTTGTTTCTTCGTTCGTTTGTTTGTATGTTTGAATGTTTATTTGATCGCAAAAAAGAACGTGATGTACATTCTGGGTGATCTTCGTTGGCAGAGGGACGAAGTAAATGTGGGCTGAAACTAGAACAGCGAATATCTGACATATTTATAACACAATACACATACTGTGAATATGAGGCAACAATACAAAAGCAAGGAAGGTAAATGCTGAATAAGTCTTGTCTTGAATGTTCTAATGTTCTGAGTAAATGCTGAATAAGTCTTGTCTTGAATGTTCTAATGTTCTGAGACAGGCATTAAAAAAAAAAAAAAATGGTGGCCGACCCACGTGACATCGACACAAATTCATAGCCGCTATACATACATACATACATACATACATACATACATACATACATAACATACATACATACATACATACATACATACATACATACATACATACATACATACATACATACATACTACATACATACATCATACATACATACATACATACATACATACATACATACATTACTACATACATACATACTACATACATACTCCATACATACATACACATACATACATACATACATACATACATACAACATACATACATACATACATACATACATACATACATACATACATACATACATACATACTACATCACATACATTATACATACATACATACATACATACATACATACACATACATACATACATACATACATACATACATACATACATACATACATACATACATACATACATACATACATACATACATACATACATACATACATACATACATACATACATAAACATTTTCAGATTTACCTGTGAGATAATAAAAACTAAAGCCAATGTTGTAATGTAACAACAGAGGTATTATGTATGTGAATTTGTTGTGTGTGTGTGTTGTATGTGTGTATGAATATATTGTCCGTCTATCTCTGAACGAATATTGTACGTAACAACACTGGAAAGTGTGAATATGAATGAACGAACGAACCAACGAACTTATTTAAAGCGTCACAAACTTTGCAAACATTGGCGTGCTGCATTCTGGCATTCCAACAACACAGCAATAAGCGTGTGATGTTAATTTAGTTATATACATGACTAGCAAGTAAAACACGAAAGTATGGATAGCAAATACATAACTTTACAATTACATACATATAGAGTGAGCGAGAGATAGAGAGAGTGAGAGAACCAGATGAGAGAACGAATGCAAATTTTATTTTCAAAGGGCACAGGCACAGGTATTCACACAGATATACATGCAGGCACAGACATGCACACACAGACACATCATGACAACACACATATACACGCAGCCACACACACAGACACACATTCAGAAACACATGAACACACGCAGGAAGTCACGCATTTAGATATCACACTGGCACACACTAACACACACAAACTATTACAATTACACACTCATACATACACAGAATCATACATACACAAACAACCCTACACGTGCATGCATGCCACACATACACATGTCATGTATACACACACATGTGTACACACTCTTTTTAATTTTAAACTGAAAATGCTATATCTATTATTAACTACATTTAAAGTGACATATAATACTCGTAATCATGAAATGAAAAGGTTTGCGGTTAAATGAGTAGGGACTCTTTGTATTTTGTAGATGGAGTGGAAGACGATTCGATAAATCAGCAACAGAATATGCTAGACTGGTTTTAACTAAATCAATTCTAGTTTTAGGCCAATGTAATAAACCCAGTCGCTTGCTAGTGGTAGGATTGGATTGAATCAATCGGAATATGTAATTTTTAGTATTTGTATTTAAGATTTTGTAAATCAATTTGTTCTGGTTAAAAATTAAACATTTACTAAATTGAAGAAGTCTTAGATGTCCGTACAAGAGATTTTTTTCGACGTAGTTTCTATCACAGACTAAGGGTAAGGCCCGATTTTGTAGGGAATACTGTCGTTTGACTTTAGATTTGTAGCAACCATCCCACTTTGTGGAACAGTAGTGAGTATGCTTTTGGATTTGGATACGTAAAACTAAAGTGCTTAATTTGGCCAGGTTAAAAAAAAATGTGATGCTATCTGTTTGGTCATGGCGTGAACATTGGAACTCCAAGTTAAATGACTGCCAATTAAAACACCTAACTTTTTGTGTTCAATTACATTACCAATAGGTAGTTTGTCAATGAAGAGATCAAGCGGTGGCTTGTGTAAAGCTAATGTTTGTAGCTTTTGCCTAGTGGTAATTACGACGAATTTAGTTTTTATATATGTTACGTTGCAAGTTATTTTCATTGTTTCATTTTATAAGGTTGTCTATTTCTTTCTGTAAAGAAAGTTCTAACTCAATACGAATATAATAACTAGTATAAACTGTACAGTCGTCAGCAAACAGATCACATGTTACATAGAGGTGTAATAGGAAGTCATTAATATAAGTGGCAAAAAGTAGTGGACAAAATACTGAGCTACGAGGGACGCCTACATTTAACTGTGTGGTTTTTGAATAATGGTTACAGAGTGAAACTAACTGCTGTCTACTTTATTTTGCCAGCAAATTATCGTTAATTTTTAAGGTTTTTAATTTTCTAATTAAAACACTGTGATCAACCATAAGAGAGAGAGAGAGAGAGAGAGAGAGAGAGAGAGAGAGAGAGAGAGAGAGAGAGAGAGTTAGAGAGAGAGAGAGAGAGAGAGAGAGAGAGAAGGAGAGAGTTTACATGTTAAAAAAAAGAACGTATGATTGTGTGTTAGTTATGTGTGTGTGTGAAAGAAATAGAGAGAGAGAGAGAGAGACAGACAGACAGACAGACAGAGAGTGAGAGAGAGAGAGAGAGGTAGTATATTTTCCTGCTCTAATTACGAATGAACTCCAACTAAGCCAATATAAGATGTAATGCATAGTAGTCTCGAATTGTGTCCTGCCGTTAGATCAAGATGAAAAAAGGCGAGAGAGTGAGGTCGACGAATAGCGCAACTCTTTCTCACTTATATCCAGGTCCTTGCGAAGTCACTTTCAACTTTGGATGAACAGTTTTTTTTTTTTCATCGCTTGTGATGGATGAACAACAACAGCACATGTAAGGATATGTGACTGCATGAATCCAGCACAGGTACACATATGCTAGGAACAATGGTGAAAAATACAAGTTTTATTGACGATTACAGAGAGAGATATATAGATAGAGAGAGAGAGAAAGAGAGAGAGAGAGAGAGAGAGAGAGAGAGAGAGAGAGAGGGCGCATCTATGGTTATGTCAGAGTGCTTTAATGTTGATTCTTAAAAATCAGTCAGTCATGCGCGCTTAGCTTTTGCACATTTTCTTTAACAGATGTACCAAATGCTATGGTGAACCATTTAGCATTCATTTTGAGGGGCAAACCATTATGGACACTAATTTTGATAACAACGAAAACAGAAAAGCCCTATCTAAATCATCTATCGCTGCAATAACACCAAAGTGGGTTGTATGTCGACTATGCTTACATGTTTCTAAAAACTATTTCAGCACTAGGAAATATTTACTGTAAATCTTTATATCCCTAGAAATCATTTTTGAAATCACTCTGTGTTTATGTATTTACAATGGCACTGATACAATTACATCTTTACTGAAAACACTGTGGGGTCTTCAGCTAGCTTGCGAATTTTCAAATGGTTAGAGTGAGCAACTCAATGCACATAGCCTTTTTAAGGCTTTTCACAATGTTATAGCATGTGATCTTGTCGATGATAGATTATGGACTTAAAATGGTTACCATATCAAATAGTCAGCTTATTAAACTTGAACGCATACATAATAAAGCCATGCGAGTAATTCTGGGATGTACAAGAGATACCTCGGTAGTATTTTTGCAAATATACTGGCACTGCCTACTATTGCAGATATGCTCAAAGTTCTACAAGCAAAGTTATATCTCAGAGTAGCTGCAGACAAGAAGCACCCCCTGCAAGAAGCCCCGGGTAGAGCTAAAAGTAACAGACTGAAAAGAGGTGAGTCTTGGATGGCGCAAACTGAAGACACATATGGACATGTGTGGAAGCTTGATAAATTTGGGCGAGGAAAGGAGCGGGTCAAGTTGTCAGAGCATTGGACATAGAGATGGGCATGGTTCGAAGACAGTGGTGCACACGAAAATCAAGTTCTGGAACAAGATCTAGGTCCAGGAGTGGATGAACAACCAGAATCTTCAACCACAGTTTACGGTCGATTGGCGCTAAGCAGAAGATAAAAATCACTTTAGAACCACGAGACACCCTGTACAAGACGTTGATTGCACATATCGAAGTAAAATTAGACGTGTACCAGGCACTGTGTGCATTTGTTATTCTGTTGGCAATGTCAACGCCTGATTTACGCGACTTCACTAGCACATTAATGGCTACACTGACAACAAGCATGTAGTACACATTCGTGAACAAATAAGATCGATACTGGCTTCAAAATGATCGGCACAACATTCTCTTCTAAAATATACAAACCGGGTTTGTGGGACTGACGAAGATCTTGGTTTATGACAGCCAGCAGAAACTAGGTCACTTTTGAAGATTGCATTGTGTATGGGGTAATAAATAAAGTAAGTGAAGGATATTCTTTCATGCTATCAGGCGTTTTGTAGGCATATAGGGCTAGACCTATATTTTCTAGATCAATCGGCCCACGGTGGGTGATGTGGTCAACTTCACGCCGGTTGCTTATACTTCCAGGACTTTAATTGGTACTAATTTAAGGCTGGGTCGACCTGGGAGCCCTGGGCATTTCTAAAAGGAACTTTTGGGATTTGAACCGCCAACCCTTGTTTTATAAGGTGATGATCTGGCTAAATTTGAAAACTGCATTTCGTCTGGTGTGGATGGGGGAGGGGGGTGTGCGTGGGGGGGAGGGGGTGATATGGGACGAATGCAGTTTGAAAACAAAATAGAGGGGAGGGGGGGGGGGTGGTGACTTTTAAAACAGCCGAAGAATGCCCAATCTAGTATATTCAATGACAGACAGGACAGATTTTGACATAAACGCAAAATCACATATGAGATTAAATGTATAGGAAATAGGGCGGGAAAAACAAGAAGAAACAAAGTCACCAATAAACTGTGAACAATGGTTGGTACATTAGAGGTTAACAATTTCATAGAACATTAAAGAATCAAATGATTTTGTTACCTGGTCAAAATGTAACAAAATCAGCCTGCAGCTAGAGCGTCCCAAATGACAGGCATGAAAACAGGAGGCCAGTCAAGATAAATATAGGTGGATGGAGTAATAGAGACACCAAACAGGACATGAACTAATGTTGGAGCTGTGAGGGTGGCGATTTGGCAAGTGATTAATCTGTAGGAACGGTGGCCCAGTATGTGTTCACACTTGGCATCGCAACACGTAAGTCATGTTTGATCTTTACTTCAGACTTCAGCATTTAATTAATTATATCTCTGTAACATCAAAGAACTCACAGGCTCTAGACTGGATTCTATCCATGATATAGAAGTGATTGCACACTATAGAACGGAACTGAGAAACGGACTGCGAGCCCTAAGTGACATGTAAGGCACAATAGCAGAGGGAGTGAGGAGTGGCTGGCCAAACGGTTAGAAGGCTGGGCTCTTAAGCGAGAGATTTGGGTTCGAACCATCGGTAAGGATGGGGAGTTTTTCTGTCTGGGGCAAAATAAAACCCTCTTCTGCACTGTCGTGGCGAAAGCTCTTGCCATGAGGCCTTAAATCTTCAGGCTCAAAGACCCCCTACCTACACAGTTACTGGCAGTTGGTTGAGTGAATAAATTATCTATAAGCATGATGTACTGCTAGGGAAAAAAAAGGGGGGGGGGGTAGTGTCGCCAAACTGCTAGGTTTTTGTTGAAGCGTCTTTGACCTACTTTTATTTAATGCATTTTATGTGTTAATATTATCAAGATTCCGTGTCTATTAGTGCGCTGTCAGTAAACCGCTAACACATTGTAAGAACCATACACAGATACCGTGTAGTGTGAGAGGAAATTGCCAGAACCAGCTATGGCGTTTCATCACGAGTGGGCCTGGTACAACATCAACTACCCAAACCCGGACGGAGCAGTTTGTCGGCTGAAGATGGACGACAAAGAATGGAAACGGATTACCAGATGGAGGGACTTAGACTGGTTCAAGAACGGGGGTCTAGAGTCAGGGACCATCCTGTTCAACAATAGGAACTGTGTCCGCCCACCACCGGATGCCAACAGTGGTACGCCTCATCTGGTAAGTTGACAACTAGAGGAGGCGGGGGAGGGAGCGGGATAGAGGCAGAAGGGAGAGATAAAGACACACACACACACACACACACACACACACACACACACACACACACACACACACATGCGGAGTAAATGAATGATCTGAAATGAGAAACAGGTTGTCAACTGCACACAGATAAGCCAGTAAAACAGATGTACACGCAAAACTCAGGCCCTGGTACAAAGCCAAAGTCCAGATGGATAAACAACTAGCAATTTCTGCTGGAGCTTACAGCTGGTAAAACGGTATAGTTTGCCTGAATGTCTCATGGAAACATCCAAGATCTGGCCACTTGTCGCTAGTCCTTTCTTGTGCTTTATACACACATTCTGCTGCATTCGCCTCTACTATCACGGTAGGCATATTGTGTGTTGGTTTACAGCTAGGCCGCGAAATCTGCTTCTTTCAACATATGAATTAATCAAGTAACAGAAAGTGTATTGATCGGCCCTTATTTATTTATTCTTTCGACCTAACACATCCGATTTCAGCAAACTCCTAATTGGTCGCCTACTAGAAATGCCTGTTAGGAGACAGTGGATTTGTTCATGCCCCATCGCTTCATTTTTTTCCCCCCTAAAAAAAAAAAAAATACGTCTGTCTCTGAAATCACACCGGATATGATGTTACAGAAATATACAGCTTCTGTTGAGTTGCACGAGTGTTACTTTAATGTCATGTTAACACTGGTGATCACAGAAGAAGGCATACCTCACACTACGTCCATTGCTCTGTCCACTTATAAAAGTAAAGTACAGGTCCTTTTTCTACGCTTTCTACGCGTGTTGGGCATACAGGGCTAGGCCTATATTTTATAAACCAATCGGCACTAGGTGGGAGATGTAAATAACATCCCGCCGGCCACCTTTACTCGCCAGGACTTTGCCTGGTATCCCTTTAAGACTGGGCCAGCCTGGGAGTCAAGTACATATTTGAAAACAATTCCAGCTCTGACAGGACCCGAACCCGCGACTTTCAGATCTGCAGGCGAGTGTCCAGCCGCTACACCACAGCGGTTCCCCCTAACACTTTATACCAATTCAAAAATGCTAAAAGTTCAGTAATCCTGAATACACTAAATATAAACTGCACTCGAGAGATGTTTTCAATAACAAACTGGCAACAGTTTGGAGTTTCCAAAGAAAGTTATTTGGTTTTTGTTTTGATAACATAAGCCGCAAGCCTTGGTAATCAAATTTCTACATAGGCTTATGCTGTGATATCATACCTGGCCAAGATACTTTTCTTTTGTACTCCCTCTACCTCTCGTCCCATCCTCTTCTCTATACATACTCCAGAGTTTCTTTCTTACGACGTGCATTAAAAAAATTTCTTTCGTGTAGTCAGTTCTTTTTCTTCCCGCGAGTTAATTTCTTTCAAGTCATCTTTATATAGTTTCTCATCACTCCTACATAAAACATTAGCCCATTACACCAGGACTGGCTTTATGCAGCTCAAAAAAACTATCTTTCTTCACTGCAATAGACGGTGACAAGAACCTGAATTGACGTCAAAAAAATTGTCAAAATTGGTATAATTTTTTTACTGGTCTTTATACGACACACACATCTCTGGACCGTTTTGAAGATTCATAGGTATGTTATTTTGGTGTAAATTCTACTGTGCACAATCGGATGCTTTCCTTCCTTCCAAATAGAAAAATAATTTAAGCATGGTATTTTTTCAAGTTGTAAAAAAAACAAATCATCTCTTGATGCTGTATTCAACAAAACATGTACAACGCCTCACTGAGGTCAATATCTAACTGTCAAAGTCAACATTCGAGTGGTTCGTCAGCCATAGTTGAAACTGGAAAAACTGAAGAATATAGTACAGAACATGCTAAACATTATTCGTATATCTATAAGAAACTTTAAACGTTATTTTGAAAGGATTAAAAAAAAAACCACATTATTTCTTACCTATTTATAGTGTCCGCTTTAATCAATTCAACAGGAAGCAGAAAAGAAAAAAACGAAATATTTCCCAACTTGTTTGTTTTACTTTTTCAGGTATGCAATAGTCGACCCTAGCAGTATATTTTTTATGCAAATCAACCTAAATTATTTACTAGACAGACGTTCAAATAGAGATCAGATGTACTTCTTATACTTACCTAAATTAAATAGTGGTTTTTTTTCCTTTAGACGAAAACAAACCCTCAGGTGTTTGCTGTAATAGTACACGATCGCTCCAACTCCAGTGTGCAATATTATATATCTTTATCAATACTCAGTAGAGATTCCTCGAACAAAGCCCTCGTGACGTAGCTCGGCTGACAGCCCAACGGGTGTGAAAAGCGCTGTTGCGGCAGTATCGATCATTTCTGGGCATATCGATTTAATTGGTTATTGATCCGTTGTGTCTGTAACTCTAGAAACTGGTTGCGCCCGCGCACAAACAAGTGGTGTGTATACTGGTCTACACCTTAGCAATGGCAAATGTAAATAACCTTATCTAACAACTGCATTGCAGCTTGAATGAAACTCTCTCTCTCTCTCCGTCTCCCCCCTCTCTCTCTCTCTCTCCGTCTCTCCCCCCCTCTCAGTCTCTCTCTCTTTCTCTCTCTCTCTCTCTCAGTCTCTCTCTCAGTCTCTCTCTCAGTCTCTCTCTGTCTCTCTCTTTCTCTCTCTCTCAGTCTCTCTCTCTCTCTTTCTCTCTCGTTTTACGCCAGCGGTGCATCCTCCTTTTTTCCTGACAGGAGACTGTAACACTTGTGTACCTCAAACTTCACTGTCCAACATCAGCATTCATCGTATCGGTCTTACTCCTTGTAGACATTGTACTGTGGGCGTCAAGCTCTATCCACACTTGGTATGATTAGTTATCTATCAACAGTGTTATCGCGACTTCCTCGATACCTACGCTTTGCAAATACCAGCTGTGATTTAAAAAGCTCACAATTTCCACATGAGGCCTCATGGAGGGGCCTCAGCACATGAACTGATAAATGCTTTTTGAGATCTTAAGTTGTGGAGAGGCATGATAGCCCATGCCATTAGGCAGTAGACTTGATGATGACGAAGATGATGATGGTGACAGGGAGGCACTGGAATCAGACCGTGTTGATGATAGTATGACTAGTAAAACCAGCCTGCAGTTAGAAAGGTCCACAGCACAAAGCATACGCCGTATTGCAGAGACCATGTTTTAGCCCGACTGCCTTAACTACAACATGTGTGGCAGAAGGGAATAAAGCATTCATTTCAAAGGAATTATGCACTACAGTTCGGTCAGAAAAGTTCGCCACGGGCATTCAGGCAAGCAATCCATTGCTTATGTAAGCGTGAATGTCGTCCGCAAAAGCAAAAAAGTATTATGGTTGTTCACTGAATTAAACTGCTCACTGAACTAAGTGTGTTTTGCTTTTATTACATAGTGTTCACTTTGAATACGCCTTCGGATGTTGCTGTTTCTTTTTAATATCTCTTGAACTGGCTCAGCTGTCTCATCGGATTATTTTGACAGTGAAGGCTTTCTTAGACATCGGTTCACTTGTATTAGATTTGGCAATGACGTTTTCATTTTCTGCTGCAACAATATGCTTTTACCCTGCCGTAGAAGATGTGTAGTGAACTCACACCCTTTCTGAAACATTTGTACCTAGTCTGCCACTGTTGCCTTCGACACACCTTTATTAGCATACGCTGCCTGCAATATTTGATTCACTGTCTTCTTCTCGACAATGTTTTCCTCCTCATTCGTTCTGGTCGATTTTCGCCTTTTCTACTCTGAACCATAGCCATTACTGTTCTTGTCAACTCGTGTGAAATTTAATATGGCCGAAGGGTACTTTCTTTTTTTAGCCGACCACAAATGACGTCACAGGAGAGACCAGTATCTTTGAGGGTGGTTTCAGTATTTTCTGGGCTTTAGGGCCTTTCTTTCAAGGCTAAAGTTTTCGCGCTGTTACCTAACCCTAGCTCTAACCTTAACCCTAACCTTAACACAAACCCTAACCTTAACCCTAACCCTAACCAAAACTAGAAGCTTAGTCCACCATCCCTTGAAATTCTGGACTGTCCCGTTACCTATGGATTCCCCCTGTTTGCGGTCAACTAATAAGAAAGTACCGATCGAAGTATTGCGCATATTTCGACCATATTAAATTCATAAGACTTGACAAAAATAGTAACAAAGGCTATGGTTAGGAGTAGAATAGTTGAAAGTTGACTTACGCGGTTATAGCCCTCTTATTTTTACCGGTTGTAAACTCCAGTGGATCGTTCTAAGACGTCACATTCATTTCTCACAGACCATCTTGACTGATATACCAGTCTTGACAGGCAAACATATCTTCATTGACATACCCTGGACTGACAAACTAATCTTGAATGTTGAATGTTGAATTCAGAATCGACACCACAGCACTCGGGACACCGCCATCAGCGCCCCGTCTCCATCTTTTGCAGAAAACGAAGAGTTAGAATTCCGATAGTACCAGTAACTGTCTGATTGCATATCCCCTTGTAACTCGTCGCATTGCCATTCTTCCAAGACCGTAAAATATCTGTGCCTCGGCACCGTTCACTCGCTCCCAAACGGCCCTCAAAACATCTAGCTTGTCATACATCAGTTCACCACCAAGTGGTGCAGAAACGAATCTTGACTAACAAACCAATCTGTTGCTATATCCTCAGCTTCCTGCAGCAGGAATCCCTTCAGCCAGTCATGCTCGCCGTCACCCGTGGTTCTACTACGAGCTGTACCAGCGTATGCTAGAAGAACGAGAAGATCTGGCCAGATGTGGACTTCTTCCACCCGATCAGGTGTGCCATGTATCCCCGTGTGCTGGACCAAAACAGAACAGGGCCAGGAAAATCATGACCGCTGCACAAAGACACGATCAAGAAGTCGATCAGTGCCTCAATGCCGTACATGAGATGGAAAGAGACGGTTGGTTCGATACAGTCGATAGCAGATACTGTTAAACACTGAATGTCAACAGTTTTATACTGCTCCGACCAGTGCTCAGCGAACGACACAATTCCGCTAACAAAATGCAAGGAAGTGGTTTTCGAAATAAATACAGGCGTAAAAACTATATATGCTTTGTTTTCGTTTACGTTGACAATGATTTCAGTTAACAGATAATTTTGGGAGAGATTAAAATAATTTTTCTTTTGTAACAAACATATCAAAGTACGAAAACAATATCTCAGTTGAACAGATGATTTTTGTATTGATAAAGTTGCCCGTGTTGTTTCAAGGGCGAAAATTTGAGGGGGAAAAAAAAAAAAAAAAACAACCCCCCCCCCCCCCTTACATCCCAAAACCGTTTCTTTTCCGACAAGCATGTCGTAACAGGCGATTAAACAGAACTATTTACTTTGAAGTCGGAGTGAATCTGCCTGGTAGGCGAAGAACCAATAGTCCGCATACACATAAACCAGATAAATATAAGTAATATGTACACAAAAATTCTTTCTGGAACAGAAGGGGACAAACAACTCACAACTTTCTGCATGAGTCTATTGCTGGTGAACTTTAAGAATAAAAAGAAGAAGTAATGATAACATAAGCAAATACGAGCTGATATATTTTTCAAAAAATGTTAAATTGCCTCTGAACAATCTGCGATCTGCAACTGCATGTATCAGCTCGTATGCTGACACCCCTTCATGCCATGACAAAAGACTGTCAAGAATCTTCTTACGCTGTCTTCCTCTGTCTCTCTTTCCAGAAATCTTTCCAGGGGTCCCAACATTTTCCATTTTCCCTCTTCGCATAACATGACCCCAAAAAAGATAACTGACTCTTTCTGATGTTTGTGATAATTTGTCTTCGAGCGATCGCTTCTTTCAAAATATCTGGATTGCTCTTCTTAGCTGTCCAAAGGAATTCTGAGAATTTGGTTTTTAAACATCTCCGAGGTCTCAAGATATTGTCCGGCTTGCTTATTAATCGTCCAGGTTTCACAGCCGTATGTTAAAACTTGCTCTATACAGCATGCGATAATTCTTTTCCTAAAAATATTCTTCATTTTGTTAAACACAGCTTTAGCCTGCCTATTATGTTCTTTATCTATGTGATGCATCTTCCCTCGGATGTTATCTGTTATCCATGTGCCTAGATACTTACCTGTCTGTACTTGTCCTAAAATAACGCCTTTTAACTTTCATTTTCATTTGGGCACTATGCCCTTCTTGGATATCTCTAATACTTCAATCTTTTAATTTTTAGACTGAAGTTCATTTTATCGCTTTCTACCACCACCTTATCTATCAATTCCTTTAGTTCTTTTTGACTTGTCGCTATCAAGACGGTGTCATCAGCATAAAGCAGATCGCTTATGTTTTGACCACCAACCACAATTCCTGGCATATCCGTGATTGATCTCATTATATATTCACCGTATAAGGAAAACAAATCAGGTGATAGTACGTACTATTTCAGTGAATAGTTTCTCTAAATAAACTTTTCTTTATCTGCCTTTCTATCCCCCAGTGGAGCATAGGTCGTCACCCAACTCACGCCAAGTCGTTCTATCCTCTGCTATCGCATGCAGCTCTCTGAATATGTTCGCCCCATATTTTTATTTTAAACATTACTCTCTAGCTCCCCTCTGCTTGTTTTGTGTGTGTGTGTGTGTGTGTGTGTGTGTGTGTGTGTGTGTGTGTGTGTGTGTCTTCCTTTTTTCCCCTGCCAATTCCAGTGCAAAATCATTCTTGTTATATTGTTCTCCGGTTTTTTCAACGTTTATCTTATTCAAAGCTAGCATCCTTTCTTCACTTCTTGGCCCACTGGAGCCTGTTTAGTTCTCTCCCGAAGCTCTACATTAGTGATTTTATTATACCGTTTAAATTCCTCTATTCTGCACGGGCACCAGTTAATAAATGTTTGTAGTTTCTTAATAATTGCCTTAGTCGTTCTCCATGTTTCCGATCCATACAACAGTACTGAGTTGATAATATAATTTACAATATTAGGTATAGTGTTTCTTTTAATTTCTTTTACATCCACAAATTCTATAGTGCTATGAAAGATTTTTCTGCCTTTTTGTGTTTGTATTTTAATATCTCTGTCACTTGCCCAATCTTTATCTATATTACTGCCCAAATAGGTGTACGACTCCATGTCTTGGAGTGGGTACCCTTAAGAGAAACCACATTACTATTTGCCTGATTTATTCCCATTATCTTTGTCTTTTGTTTATGGATTTTCAGACCTAGCTGTTGTGATTTTGCATCAAGCATATTTAATTAATCTTACATCTGATTCCAAGAATAGGACAGAAGAGAAATATCATCAGCGAAGTCCAAATCATCAAGCTGTTTTGTAGGGGTCCACTAAATTCTATTTCTGGTGTTAGCAGTCGCTGTCTTTATAATCCAGTCTATTGCCAGTAAAAATAGGAAGAGCGACAAAAGACATTCCTGTCGCACACTACCTGTTTCTATTTCAAATGTATCTGTTAGCTTTCCGTCAGAAGAACTCTACGTTTCTTGTCTTTGTATGTTGTCTTTGAATGTTGACTGTTCAATAAAGAATCGACATCACAGCGCTCCGTAACAGTCTTCAGCAGCAAACGAAGAGTTGCAATTCAAATGGTTTTGTATATAGCTTTTACTAAGTTAATTTTTTGTGAGATTTCATAGTGTCCCATTAATTTCCAGAGGGGTTCCCTATCAGTGCTAAATAACAGTCGAGATAAAGAACATTTCTGTGTGTTCATAACTATCGACAATATAGCCCGGCCATGAATATGCCCTTATGTCTGAACGCGGTTTTCGGGACCTCTCCACGTGTGATCCTCATCCACATGGTGACACTTTGTGTCATCGGGTGTTTATCGCTTGTGTGAAGTCCTAGTGGGGTAAAATATACTACTGCTACCACATTTCCGTCGTGTCACTCTAGTTTCACCTGCAACCCAGTTAATAAAATCATTATCTTTTCACAATGCATGTTCTAACCATTCCTGCATTTATTTTATCATATATATATATATATATATATATATATATATATATATATATATATATATATATATATATATATATATGTATATATATATATTATTTTTTCCTCCATTGACATTATAGCAACAAGTCAAAAAGAACTGCAGGAAATGATAAACATTGTGGTTGTAGAATGTGGAAGAATGGGCCTCATTTTGAATAATGGAAAGACAGAAATAATGGTCTGTGAAAAGACACTCGAATACGATAAAGAGCTGAACGTGGTCTTTGTAGATCAAGAGAAGGCATTCGACCGTGTGGACAGAGATGTGCTGTGGAGAATTCTTGACGATTACGGAGTGCAGGGTCAATTATTAGACAACATCAGAGCCCTCTATGAAAAAAGTGAAAGTGCAGTAAGAACATCTAGTGGTCTTTCTGAATGGTTCAAAGTCACAACTGGTGTCAGACAAGGATGTGTACTGTCACCATTACTTTTCATAACATACATGGATAAGATCACTGTAGAAGCAAACCCAGACGTGTATGCTATAAACGAATTACTTTTTGCTGATGATCAAAGCATACTGTATCAAAATGAATATGATCTACAGGAACATCTGACTACTCTCAACAACAGCTGTTTACAACATAATATGAAAATCAGTACAGAAAAAAACAGAAGTTATGAAGATCAGCAGAACACACAGGCCACTGAATATAAATGTTGGAAGTGCCAAAATCAAGCAAACCAAAGAGTTCAAATACTTGGGCAGTATATTTACAGAGGATGGAAGAATGGACAGAGAGATAGAAACAAGAATACAGAAAGCAAATGCTGTCACATACCAACTATCACCTCTGCTTAAACATCCAGATATAACCATGAAGACCAAAAGACAATTGATAAACACCATCTTCATTCCAACACTCTGCTACCAGTGCCAGACATGGACAATCAACAAGACCCATGAAAGAAAAATAGAAGCCTGTGAAATGAAATGTCTAAGAAAAGCAGCGAATAAGACCAGACTAGACAGGATAAAGAACATAGACATTAGAAACACTGTCAAAACTACACCATGTTTAGACTACATAGAACATCAAAGAATGAAATGGTTTGGACATCTAACCAGGATGAAAAATGACCAAATAACATCACAAATTTTCAACCAAAGAAGCTCAGGATATAAGGCAAGAGGAAGACCAAGGAAACGGTGGATTGACGGGGTCTCCGAAACCTGCCAAAAGCATGGCCTCAGAACATCAGATGCTGCCCGCCTTGCTTATGACAGGAACTTGCATCTCCCCACAACGCTTAGCGGCATACGTGGAGGGAAAAAGTAAAGTAAAGTAAGAAATAATGGTTGTGTCAAAGAAAAACAATTATTCATAACTGTGTAATAAAAGTTAATGTTGTTATTTTGTGACAAGTACAGAAATTTAAATATCTTGGCACACGGATACCATCATATGGAAGATGCATTACTGAGGTAAGAAACATAATAGGATAGGCAAAAACTTCATTTAAAAAAAATGAAGAACATCTTATGCAATATTGAAGGTTAAAAAAAGTATTCTTGCTTTCTACATACATCCAGATTTAACATACTGATGTGAGTTTTGGACAATAGGTAGGCAGGCCAAACAATTTCTCGAGGTCTCAGAGATGTGGTTTTATAGAAGAATGCTTAAAATACCTCGGATAGCCGCACAAAAATAGTAACCAAGAGGTTTTGAAAGAGGCGGGAGCCCGAAGACAACTTATCACAGACATCAGAAGGAGACAGTCATCATTTTACGGCCATGCTATGAAAAGAGAGAAAATGGAACATGATGTGACCACTGAAAAGATCTGTGGAAGGAGGGATAGAGTAAAACAACGAGAGAAGATTCTTTACAGTCTCGTTGCATGGCATAGAGGTGTGTCAGCGCACAAACTGATACATACTTCAGGAGCAGCAGTAGGGCAGCATTTGTGACTGCAGGGATTGTTGGTCATATATTGGAATATTACAAAAGACTAAATTTAAAAAAAACTTGCATGGCAATCTCTCAATTGACCCAGCTAAACATAACAAGCACAAGAAACGTTTTCGGAAGTCAAGACTGTTAGCCAGATGTTGACAACATTAATCATCAAGCGCAGAAGATGTAGACAAGAATTTATTTATTTTTTGCATCTTGACTTAACTTTTTTTCGATGTGACGGATCAAAAATAAAAATTAAAAAAATTATTTTAAAAAAAAAAAGCGAAATGCAAAGCTGCCTTACGAGTTCCAGAGGCGCTGACTAAGGTTTCAATTCTATTTAGAAAATTCAAGCACACTTGTTAAATGTTAAGGTCACAGATGTAGAGTAACTTTGCGTCTATTTAGGACCTGTGACTCTTTAATGAGCAAAAGGCGGTTTCCACGGCTGCTGACGTCTGAATTCTGGACATCGCCAGTCCCGGAAGTAGTTGACATCCATGGCAAATGGTTCTCGTTTACAAGGTGGCTGGGCACCATAGCACTCGAGAGGTTGAGTAGCAATGTATACAGGAGTGTTGGGAGGCGGTGGAGCAGGCGCATATCCTTGAAGGAGAAGAAACAAGATGTTAAACTGTTACTACAAAGAATACCGTGACATGCATGTCCTATCTCTATGAGACTGTGGATCTTATATAAGGCGATCATAACTTGTTCTGGGAGACGCCGTGGTCTAGCGGCTAGACTTTCGCCTGCGGATCGCAATGTAGTGGGTTCGGTTCCTGACGTAGGCCGGACTTTTTCACAAAATTATCCCGGCTCCCAGGTCGACCCAGCCTTGAGTGGGTACCAGGTGCAGTCCTGGGAAGTAAAGGTGACCGGGGTGATGCTGACCACCACATCACCCACCAAGTACCGTTTGGTCCATAAAATATAGGTCTAGCCCTATATACCCATTAGGCCTGATGTTCCGGCGACACAGATTAGATGTGGAGTTCATCTTAGGCTTTCGTGGTGTAGCGGCTAAACAAAGATCGTGGGTTCAGGTCCTGATTTTTTAAAAATGACTTTGGCTCCCATGTCAACCCAGCCCTGTACCGGTACAAGGTAAAGTCATGGGAAGCAAAGTCGGCTTGCGTGATGTCGATTGACATATAAAATATAGGTCTAGCCCTATATGCCCAATAAGCCTTAAGGCTTGAAAAAAGGTCCCGTACTTTCAGGTCAACTAAGCTTTAAATGGTATCAGAAAAAATAACCTCAGAAGTAAAGACGGACGGCGTAATGCTTACTGCATGATCCGTTAGGTGCCGATTGAACTACACAGACACATACACGTACACACTCTCTCTCTCAAACACACACAAACACTCTCACACACACAAACTCACACACACATGAAAATACACATTTATACCTGGGTGTTTTGGCTTGAAACCTTTAACCACGTGATGAAGGGCGTTTTTGGTAACTTCTTCCATTTTCCAATCGTGCCAGTTTAGCCCATTTAGCCCGTAACTGTCATTAGGTCCTGGCTCATCTACAGTCCAGTCAAAACACAGAGGATCACATGGCAACTCTCGTTTTCTGACGGTAGAAATAGTGATGATGATAGTAATAATAATAATAATAATAATAATAATAATAATAATAATAATAATAATAATAATAATACTTTCGTGTTAATAATAATAATAATATAAAAAATAATGCAGTTTTTCATCATCATTATGATAATGATAGCAATATATATATATATATATATATATATATATATATATATATATATATATATATATATATATATATATATATATATATATATATATATATATCTTCGTATCTCCCGCATTTCAAGCCAAGACGTCCCATCCTATGCTTTCTCTTTATGTATGTCTTTTATTTTTTACCTATGCCTACACGTTTTCATTCTTCCTCTATTTATTTCGCACGTGAGTTCTAGCATGAGGATTTCTAGTTGTACAATTATAACACGCTATTACAGTTAGGTTCTTATCAAATCGCAGCGATCTTTTTTGAGTTTTTTGGTTCATTCAAATGCATCAAATTCTCTCAGTTCATTTTTAGTTTCTGCCATACGATTTTAGTTCTTCTGTTCTGCTCAATCACTAATTAACAAATATTTTGTAGTTTATTATGGATTGTTTCATCGTCCTCGGCGTTTTTTGTTTTTGTTTGTTTGTTTTTGTTTCGTTTTTTGTTTTGTTTAAATCAACACAACAGAATATAATCTGTTAGTTTTCCAACATAAAAAACTCCGCATCTCATGTTTTTACATTCTTTAGCTAAGTTGTATTCATTTCCATACTACTTCATAATTTGTTTTGTGTGTGTGGGGGGGGGGGGGGGTGGGGGAATGAGTGAGAGAGGGGGGGGGGATGAATTTCAATAAAGTTTTATTCACAATCTACGATTCTAGAATAAACTAGCACGGTACAATTCACTGACTTGATTTATTATTATTGCTCGCAAAATGATAACCTGATTACCGCTAACAATGTTTGGTCGGAAACCTGTCATTTTATCCCTTAACAATTAAACCATTACTACAGCCGCGCGAATATACAGGAACAGTTTTATTTCTCTGACAGACGAATTCAGGTGAAAAATCTTATTTAATTTGGGAACTGTGATAAATAAAGAACAATAACAATTTCAGCTGGAAAGCAGGAATTAACCTGAAGCACAACACACATGTTAAACTGAAGCATTTTGAAAGCAGATTTAAAAATATTTTTCGGCAAGGAGATCGAATTTATTACACTGGGTTTAATCCGATATGCCTTGGTCACTAAACATAGAAAATTCCAGAGCACTGTTAAATTATCTTGTAACAACTTTTATAATTCTAAGTCCAACTTAAAGCACGCAGATAAAATAAACGTCTGCCATTTCTGAGTATTGATCCCAGACCACAGTATAAGCAGGTAAATAAGTTTACAAGTATACCATCATGGTCGATGGAGCATTAGGACATATACATGACCACGGCCAGCTCCAGATTATAAGGCATTACAGCTCAAACGGGAATTCCCGTTCTTGTGGAAGAATTGAGTCCCTCTGCGTCCACAGTTTTTATGGAGGAGATGAATACACAAATTAAACTACAGTTTCATTAATTTTCGACACATTTTTTTAGAACTATACGTCATTTTTAAGGTAAATAACTGTGCCATTTAAATATAACAATAAAGGCTCTTACAGACAAACAAAAATTCTTTTGCTACAGTCATCATGAACATAAAAATCAATAACGTTTAGATGTAAAATAAAGGTTGTTCCAGCAAAAGTGAAGAAATATCAGTGCTAACTCTTTGATTCTGAGAGGGTATTGTTGCATCAGAGGAACGGGAAGGGGGGGGGGGGGGAGGGGTGACATTTGTACTTTATCAAATTTAGCGCATACAAATACTGCTGTGAAACATACACATGTCATACATGAACATAAATATAAATGATTGATGGTTATTATTATTATTAGTAGACTACTAAAACATATAATTATACTGTTATTTAATAATTAGTAAACAAACACAATCAGTATGAAATTGATATGTGCAATACTTTGTTTTAACCCATAGTAGTTTTCTTTTAGCACTACTAACTATGTATCCACAAGGTACAAACAGCACAAACAAATTGTCCAGTTTCATCTTGTTGGACGAAATCAATTCCTTATCATTGCAAATTTTTTAGTAACAAATATGCATAGGAAGTGGATGAACAACCAGAAGTTTCCACAAGAGTTTACAGCCAGTGTTCGTGAAGCAAAGCAAAAGCCAGTTTACAAAAATTAACACAGACCGTACAACTGCAAATACGCAAAAGAAGTCGATGAGCAGCCAGAAGTTTCCGCAAGAGTTTACAGCCAGTGTTCGCGAAGCATAAGTCAAATGGTTAAGGTTTAATATTATTAGTGTACTGCTACAACATATAATTTTACTGTTAGTCAACAATAAGTAAAGAGACAAAGAGTTACTTGCTGTGAGAGGTTACTTAGTAAATTAAATATTATTTTCATCCACTTACCTAGAGCTCCGAAATTTCTTGACACAATTTATCCACAGTGTGGTTGCACCATTTATGCACAGTCAAAATAAAAGCAATAGTTTTCTTCAAACACAAGATAGTTTGCTCCTGACAACTGTCGATATTCTCCAGATATGGCTTCTAAATTAACTGTTTGTATTATCCCTAAAAGTAAGATTTCTACATTTAAAGCAGAAAAGTAATAAACAGCCAGTTCCCAAAAATCCGAACTACTGACTAGAAACAGTGACACTGACACACACACCACAACACGACTGTCTCCCGTGAATTACAATTAAAATTACTGTAATCTAACAGCTTGTATGTCCACTTTACAATATCCGCTTGTCGATTTGTAATACGAATACAATCAGAACACAGAAGTTTGTAAGCATATTATAATGTCACAAAATGCAACATGGAAACGCATGCAGTAACCTATTTTTGAGGGGACTCAGCCACAATGTGCCGTGATTCAGTTGTCAGGACCAATATACAGCCGGACGTGTACATGACCTAACTTTTCTTTTCGTGACAGTGGATAAGTTGGATGGGAAACAGAGAGAGAGAGAGAGAGAGAGAGAGAGAGAGAGAGAGAGAGAGAGAGAGAGAGAGAGAGAGAGAGAGAGAGAGAGAGAGACAGAGAGAGACAGAGAGAGAGAAAGAGAGAGAGAGAGAACGAACGAACGAACGAACGAACTTTATTTTCAAAGGGTTACAAATTAGGCACGCAGGCCTGTCTTACATTCGGCCCTTCCAAACTTCCATCTTTCACAAAGCAGTTGTATTTCATCAATTAAGCATGTTATATTCATGTAATAATATGCATATTTTATATATGAAAAAGAGCAAGAGAGGGAGTGACCGAGAGAGAAGATGCTGGACAGTTTGACAATATGGCATGGACGATCAGCTGTGTCATAACTGACTGAAAGTACAGGACATAGAAAATACTGGAAAGATATGACTATAAGAAAATCTTTTCTTGATATTACATTACGTTTCCATACCTTTGCAAATCAGTCTTTTTTAAACACATTGTGTGAAAAAAATATAATCTTCGAACTGAACATGACAAACACATTAAGGGATTTAAGGTTGACGAATGTGCACCTAAACAGTAGTATTAATTCGATATCAGAAATAACGGGAACAGATTGTTGTGAAAATTTACGTACGGTTTGCACGGCTCCTGACACGACATGGCTGGAATGGTGTAGTTACAACACGGCTTAATGCACATCTGTGGCGGTCTTAGAACTCTGGTTTCTATGGCAGCTGGCATGTAGCAGTCCCAACAATCATCGATGGTCTTCGGACATCCGCAGAAGGGATTCTTTGTGGACGCTGGTGGCAGGGCTTGAGGACACACTGGAATGCGGGTTAGATCTGTAGGGTGTCCCTGGAAGGGTTTCTCGCACTGGACATGTCTTAGCTGGTCATCCAGACGGCTTCGACAGAAAAGGTTTGGTTGGAGCATGGTATTAACTGCCCGTGATGTTTCTTAAAGTGGTTTAATACACCGGAGAATATTTTGTTTTTATTAAGATAATTCGGCAGCTTTATTTCAGCAGTAGGTGGATTCTTGTGATTGGAAGTGATTGAAGATAAATTTTCAGACCATTACATTTTCTTTGTTGACTTATCCTGCATCTTGAAAAAGAAATAATTTGTGTGACTAATACTGGAAACATAAAACTGAGGAAGATTGTGTTGTAAATGCGTTTTATGCATTATGGACAGTTACGCTAAGTTTTTTTTTAAAGGCAGATAGCTTAGATTAGGCAGGCATTATAACATTATATTTAAAGCAAACAAACAAACGAACAACTCACAGCTATAAGACAAACATCTAGTGTTTGAACGAGTCGTAGGGACTCTACAAGTCTCATTTATAAAATATAGGTTTTGAACATGACATTTATAAATAGGTTTGTAGAACTGTATGTTTTTAAAATGTCCTTTCATGATTTTAAAGATCGTCTTCTCTCTTGTGCTTCTAACTTACATTCTTTCCTTTCCCATTTCTCCCTTCCCCACCTCCTTTTCCCCCCGTTGATGTTTCTTCTGTTCTTCCACTTTTATTAATGGAGCTGAGGGAAGAGAACAAAAGAGGGACAATTTGGCTCTCCTAGCAGATTTGGCCGGCAAGCTGGACTGCTTCGGCCGGCTTAGTGGGGCTAAGTGGGAGTTATGTCCCTTGGCCGCACTCACAACAACGAGCGGAAAAGGTCACGAATCAAATGACATACTTACCTATCATCATCCGGGTGCGTGTAGGGTTGCGTACTGTTGCGTCTAGGGTTACCTATCATCCTACGGTTGCGTGTAGGGCTGCGTAGAGTGTCTATCAACGTCCTACGGTTGCGTGTAGGGCTGCTTATTGCGTGTTGGTTGGTTGTTTGCGTAAGATGAGGGGTAGGGTTAGGGTTTAGGGTTAAGGTTTAGCGTTAGGGTTAGGGTTAAGGGTTAGGGTTTAGGGTTAGGGTTTAGGGTTAGGGTTAGGGTTAGGGTTAGGGGCTAGGGTTTAGGGTTAGGGTTAGGGTTAGGGTTTAGGGTTAGGGCTTAGGGTTAGGGTTTAGGGTTAGGGTTAGGGTTTAGGGTTAGGGTTAGTGGTTAGAGGTATGGTTAGATGTGAAGATTTTCACGTAGGAGGTCGAAATAGTGGCTGACAATCTGATGCTTGTGGGAGTGGCGCCACTGAAACTCTGCCACATATGACGCCAATAGCGGGCGGCTGGTGCCCAGTCTCTGGCGAATTATCCGTGTTAGTAGCATCCACCATCCGTCGACTGTTTGCGCGTGCATGTGACTGTGCGCGATTATAGGTAACTACGGCGTCATATTTGGCAGAGTTTCAGTTGCGCCACTCCCATAAACGTCAGATTGTCGGCCACTATTTCGACCTCCTACGTGAAAATTGTCAAATCGAACCATACCCCTAACCCCTAACCCTAAACCCTAACCCTAAACCCTAAACCCTAAACCCTAACCCTAACCCCTAACCCTAAACCCTAACCTTAACCCCTAAACCCTAAACCCTAACCCTAACCCTAAACCCTAACCCTAGCCCTAAACCCTAACCCTAACCCCTAACCCTACCCCTCATCTTACGCAAACAAAAAACCTACACGCAATAAGCAGCCCTACACGCAACCGTAGGACGATAATAGACACCCTACGCAACCCTACACGCACCCGGATGATGATAGGTAAGTATGTCATTTGATTCGTGACTTTTTCCGCGACTTGTATTGAGTTGTTTTGAGTTTGGCGGAGGGACATAACTCCCACTAAGCCCCACTAAGCCGGTCGAAGCAGTCCAGCATGCCGGCCAAATCTGCTAGGAGAGCCGACAATTTAAATACTATTAAAGACTGAATTCAATTTGGGAGTACGGCGATGTTTACGAAATTCAAATATTTTAGATATTTTAGCTACCCGAAATGCTGCTATTTGTAGTCACATATAAAATATTTTCTTATATTACCATCTGTAACTATAGGCGAAGTTTTGGATCAGATCAGATTTTATTTGATGTCTTTATATTCTGTACCACGGATGCATATTTTCATTCAATTAAGGTGCTCAATTGGACGCATCAAAATATCAACATGCACACAAACAAATCAGCTGATGCATGTGCCATTCATACCAACTGTGTGCTTTCAGTTGAGTTGAGGTGAATTGAGTTGTCAAGAATTGACATCACAGCACTCAGGGCATTCCTATGCACGTTCCGTCCTCATTTTCAGCAGCCAGCGCAGAGTTCCAATACTGATAGTACCGGTCACAATCTGGTTAAAAGTCCATCTTGCCTTTCATCTGAGTGTAGTGAGCTGGCCAGACCCTCTGGTTACACCCAGGTGCCTCATTCTCTCCAGGCCATAATAATCTTGTTTTTCTACTGATTCCGTTGCTTGTTCCCAAAGGGCCTTGACCACATCTGCCTTGTCATGTATCAATTCACCACCCAGTGGTGAGGATCCAGTCAATGTGTCTACCTGTTCATTACCCACCACGCCGGCATAGCTGAGGAAAAGATCCACAGTATGCTCACACCTGCGACTTTTCCAGTGAAGCTAGCCAATATGCTTGAAGCATCACTGTCCTCACCTTTTTCAGCATGCTTTCAATGCCAGATGCAGACAGTTGTCGATAAATGTAGTCGCAAAATTACAACATGTGAGATCTGATGTGAAGGGAATGCGGTTGGAAAACGAAAAAGAGACCGTTACCAATGAGGAACTAAGTACACTAGTAGACATAGTATAGGGGAATGATTTCATGGAACATCAAACAATCAAATGGTTTAGCAATCTAGTCAGAATAAACAAAATCAACTACCAGCTGAAGCGTGCGACATGAGAAGAGTAGGCCACATAACGAGAAGCTGACCACGAAAGATATGAGTGGATGAAGTAAAAGAGACACTACAGAACACAGTATGACATTGAAATAATCTCCGCAACTATGAAAAGTCAGGAGATCGCACATAACTCATCTCTGTGAATCTTTAGGGCATGACAGTAGGACAAAAGAAGAAGGAGTTTAGTGAGACAAGCAAAAACGAGCACTAAAGTCCGATCTATTTATACGGATAACGTATGCACCTTTCAACCAAGCTGAATGAAACCGTTACATTTAGACATAAATCAGTTAGTCTAAGAGAAGATTTCACCAATAGGGACAAACACTCACTGATATGAGATATAATTAAAGACTAGAAAACGCGACAGATTACATAAATATTTAGAACCAAAAGCTGCCACAGTCAAATAAGAACTAGCCTGCATAGAAGCCAGATCCCGGAGACCCAGACACCATGAGCACCTACCTCCCCTACCCACTTTTCACCTCAATTTTAGCGTTTCTCTCCTCGGTAATTCTCATGATAAATTTTACGAAGGAGTCTAAACTGTTCCCTGGCCATGCATAGGCGTTCTTTTTTTTTAGATATTTGTTTATTAATCTCATATTATTTCTAGTAAAGAAAATTATTTTTTGTATTTGCCTTATTTCTAACTGCGCACTTCAAACAGGGCATAGCTGCCTTGAGCTCCACCCATAGAATATTATAAGGCCAGAGATCACCCCGCATATTTCTTGGTGACGGCGCGCCAGCAGATAAGTACTTGGAAGATAAGTCAACTATGATGTTGGGGAAAAAAACTGAACTGACTGAACTCGACCTGACATTTTAGGCAATTTTGCTCGTCTCTCAGTTGAGCTTTATAGTCAGAGAGTGTCGGGTTAAATTATTTCTGTACTTTTCATGTTTCCCTGCCCATCTACACCCTTTCTCAGTCTGATTTAGGTCAGAGGGGTGTCACGTTGTACTGCTTTTTTCGAAAAGAGTCTGTCGTTTGACTTAGGTTGAGGCTGTGGGTTAAAAAAAAAAAGGGGGAGGGAGGGGGGTAGTTTGCGTTAGGGTCAGTTCTACATGTTTTAGAGTCGCTGAAAGTTGTGTCGTTGTGTAGCATAAAACATGCGAAATCGGCGCTGATGTAATTGGAGGGAACGTGACATCCATCCGACGTAGAGGAGTCTAAGAAAGTTTGAATTAAAGGTCATGTAGTGTGCAGATGGGCCTGGAAACGTGAACAGGACCATTATTTCATGGCCAATCAAGTGGTCTGGATAGCTTACAGCAAATGACATCACACACCGACAGCGGACTACATATTATTTCGTAACCGTTTTGCATTGCTCCAGCATAACTGTGCTATATAGTTATAGGGTTTGAACGGGGTTTCCAGAGTTTGAACCTGACTGATTCTTCTCTTGAGTTGTTCACATCCTGCAGATCGCAATCTTGGAGGAGAAGGAGAAAAAAAAATATCGTCCCTGCCTGGCCCAGGCGACAGATAGCTTTGTAACTGTCGTGGGCCCTAATATAATTTTACGGTTGAACAGGGATTACCAGGATTTCTTAATGTAGGATTCTCGTTAATGATGTGTTAATCTCACGAAACGCAATCTAGGATAGGACCAACTGTAAAGCAAGCTGCTATACAACTAACATTTGTCTGATAAATAAATTGCTATGAAACTCGGTTTATTTGGGTTTTTTAAATTATTAATCATCTTCTAAATTTACTGTCTTGAGCTTCACTGGGTTTTCTGGACTTGTTTGCTTATCTGCTTTTCCAGTTTCTAAACTAAACTATGATCACTGGCGAGTTTTTATGGTTGTCGTTTTAAAGATCACATGTATTGCAATTTGAAAATTTTAGAAGTGCCCCAGTTTACTAACTTTGTAGCAGGGTAGAAATTCTAGTAATGTGTTTATCAGTGTAACTAGGTAAGTTAATTGCGAATCCTTTACAGGACGTTGCATAACCAACCCCAACAGCTCCTGGCTGTTGTGTGGATTTTCTAGGCAAATTAACGTCTAATAGTTTGCCATTGCTTTCTAGACAGTCGGCTTTCTTGATACCACTTTCAAAACCAACGCAAGGCGCATGGCCCGCAATTAGTGTAACTGGTGATAACAAAAAAACTGTTTCTTTGGTAGCGTTTTGGATTTTTTAAATATAGCCTTGGTGTCATGCATTCTTTCTGCTCTTTTATGATAACCTGCAGAGTTTCTATTCAAATGCGCGGAAAAAAAAAAATTTTTTTTTTAAACTAACTTTTGAAACACAATCACACACATACACACACACACATTCAGCGCAGACTGAAATGGCTTGGGCGTGTAGAGAAGTTGAGATGACAGAGAAGCAAGCAATGTGATCACGGGACAGCAGAACCAGCATAGACTACGACGGATACAAATATGATGATAAAGAAATAATAATATTTAATCAAACATACGGTCCCTTCACATAGATGAATTAAAAAGGTAGTTTTTGTTTAATAAAACAAAATTGAAAAAGGGGCTTGGGGGGGGGGGGGGTGATATCTGCACCAAAGAGACTGGCGATTAATTTTTGGTGGATACCTTTGTTTCACCAGAGTGAAAAAGAATTATAGATAATTACGCAATAAAACTCATGTAGAACACATGTTTCGAAAACGACTGGTGGTACTGAGAAAGAAAAAGATGTGGACAGACACGATGACAACATCACACAACAAATAAAGATACCACAAGACCGTCATTTGCTCCCTTCAAACATCAGCAAACGCAGCATATCATTGCGGTTCTGCAAAATATGTGTTGACCTAAACATTTCTGACAATTTCGCTCCTTGTGAACTGGGAGCCATCACCGAAGGGAAAAAGATAAGTAAATATTTAATTAGTTAGTCGACAGATTATCCTCATTGCACATGTAACCATTCTGTCCACAAGTTCTCGGGTCCCCTCCTCAGTAAATCCCGCAGCGTTTAGCATCTAACGACACTAGTCCTGTGCTGGTTTCTTATTAATGATTAAGTAATTAGACAATCATTTAAATTTATAAAAGAATTTTAAAAGCATGCCAAGAATTGAAGAAATGCCTATGTTAAGATTAAACCACATTTATTTTAGTTCCCACATCAAGACAAATGTCAGCTCATTCACTCAAGTTTGTCCAGTGTAACTGAAGTCTTCAGTTGAACAGTCGAGATTGAAGCTAACAATGAAATCACTTAAGATAACATGCACATAGTTATCGCATGAGACAGAAAAGGTTGCCACATCGCCAGCATTCATGCAACCTAACCATGGTGTCCGTGTCCTCCACCGTGACCGTGCCCTCCACCGTGACCGTGTCCTCCTCCATGTCCACCGTGTCCCCCGCCATGTCCTCCACCGTGACCACCTCCATGACCGCCATGTCCTCCACCGTGACCACCTCCATGACCGCCATGTCCTCCACCGTGACCACCTCCATGACCGCCATGTCCCCCACCGTGACCGTGTCCTCCACCGTGGCCATGTCCTCCACCATGACCTCCTCCGTGACCACCTCCATGACCGCCATGTCCTCCTCCGTGACCACCTCCATGACCGCCATGTCCCCCACCGTGACCGTGTCCTCCACCGTGGCCATGTCCTCCACCATGACCGCCATGTCCTCCACCATGTCCTCCACCATGACCGCCGTGTCCATGACTCATGACACTAGCAGCCAGCAGACCTAGGAAATAAAAACAATGAGAAACATCAGTAAACAAACAAATCTAAAAGGCAATCAATATTCTCAAACTGCATCACAGATGTTTCAAATAAATGAACGTCAGATAGCGAAAGATTGTAAAGCGATAGACTGTCACAAAAACTAATAGGATGGGTCGACAGTCTCTGGGTTACAAAAATGCACTGAATATACCAATGTTGAATGTTGAATTAGGAAGATAAATTACAGCACACCCCCATAAGCACTCCGTCCCTATCTTCAGCAGCAAGCGAAAAGTTAAACTTCCGATGGTACCAGTAACTGTCTGATTGTATATCCGTCTCGCCTTTCCTCTTGAGTCTCCAGCTTCGGTCAGATCCCCTAGTAACTCCTCGCAGTGCCATTCTCCTCAGACCGTAATGATCTATCTGTAAATACCAAAATATGTTTCTGCCTTCTACCCATCCCCTTTTTAACTTCACTGACTATCTTACTTCTCCTTGTGTTTTAAGGTCTGCCATTATTTCTGTACCCCTGTGGGTTCCATTGCAAAGACATTCAACAAACATACCCTACCATAAATAATTCACCTCCTTATTTGTAAGAGTTTACAATGCCATGGCACAACACTAATATTTAATAAAAAATCCACATCACAGCACTCATTACACGCCGTCCCCATCTTCAGCAGCAAGCGCAGAGTTTCAATTCAAATGCTACTAAAAGCAGTCTGATTGTATATCCGTCTCACCTTTCCCCTGGGTGCTGATCGTCGACCAGATCCTCTGGCCACTTCTCGCAGTATCATTCATTCAGACCATGATGATCCATCGGTGTTTCCACACTGGGTCCTTACAACATCTCACATGCCACAGATCAATTCACCATCAAGTTGCGCAGAACCACCCATTATATCTATGTGTTCATTTTAGCATACACCGGCATATCTTTGGGAAAATATCCTAAGGATGCTCAATTCAGAGAACCTATGAAGCAATGCTTGCCATTCTTTACGGAGCATATTTGTCTCCCTTTTTCTTAACATACTCGTTCACATATGTTGAATTTCAGAAAGTGAAAAATTACCGTAACAACACTTAACAAAGGGCGTTTGATCATAGAATACTAAGAGGGGGAAAAATCGCTCGAAAATACAACCGAAGTCGATGATTACATAAAAAAATGACATATCAGTTACATAATTAAATTAGTTGAAAGAAACATTAGCCTCTGAAAAATTACGAGAATGATTATAAAATAATAATGAAGTACGCTGCATTAATGGACATCTTAGTTAATCTCAGGGATAGAAAAGTTAAATAACTATATTGCCTTATAGCTAACCAGGGTTTTGTCAAATTATGTTAGGCAATGAGGCTGAAAAGCAAGCAGACATGTAGGCAGATAAGTTGGTAGGTAGTTGGGAACATAAGTAGTCATGTAACCATGCAAGAAGGATTGTAGTTAGGTGTTTAAGTAGACATTGAGATAAGTAAGAAGACAGGTAGACACGTAAATAGTCAAGTATACAGGTAAGTAGTTAGCTAGGTAGATTCGGTGGGCATTCAGGCGGTAGGTTGGTGGGTGGGTTGACAGACAAATAAGCGGATAGATGGGCAATATATTATGTAAGTAAGCAGATATATAAACTAGCAGCTAAGTAGGTAAGTAAGTAGATAGGTAGTAGGTTAGTTGCGTATCATTTACAGGACGTTGCAGAACCAACCCCATCCACCCCTGGCTTTGTGTGGTTTCACTAGGCAAATTTACGTTTAGTAGTTTGCCATTGCTTTCTGTACGGTCGGCTCCCTGATACCATTGTCGAAACCAAGGCAAGGCGCATGGCCCGCAGCTCGGATCAAACCCGGTACCCCGGCATTACGAAGCGCTCGCATCGACTTAGCCACAGAGCCGACAGATAGGTAGTACAGCGATGAATATTGGAGGCTGACTGCAAACGAGAAACCTTGAAGCAAGAAAGAAATACCAATAAGCAGTCACACTGGCGGTAAGACACAACATTGATCTCTCTACGAAAACATGGGTACCGCTATAACGTAGTGGCTAGGCTCTCGCCTGCTGGTGTGGAAGTCATTGCTTCGAATCCTCATCTAGCATAATTTTTGTTACGCTTCAAAACGTGACCTTGACTGCAAGATCGAAAAAGCCTAAAATATGCATTTAAAAAAAAAAGTCACGGGTAGTAAAAGCTGACGGCGTAACGTTAACCACATCATCCAGTCGTGTGGTCTAAAAAAAATGTGAGGCTAGCACCGTGTACCCTATGCGCTATTTATATAAGCATTTTTCTTAACTAAATACGAAAGTTTGATTGTACCAGAAATTTACTCTATGGAATGGACAAAGCACTCTAGCATTTCAGGTCGAACAGGCTTTTTAACTATGGAAGAACAATTCTCAAAGGTTAAACGGAGTTGACTTGGAAGGAGGTCAGCTTTCGTTTTTAATTTTAATTTGTATATGTGACACTGCAAAAAAAAAAAAAAAAAAAAAACGCGCTTCTCGTACATGTTCTTTTATACAGTTCACGGAATAAGTACAAGAAATACGAACTATTGTAGCTCAATACAAGACTATACAATGTATTCTGTAGACATATTTTTGTACAGAATTTCAAATTTTGAATAATGTAAGGAATCGATTTCACTGCACAATCACTAGCGTCATTTGGTTCGATTACTCTTCATGGAACAGCAAGCCATCTGTCGAGAAAAAAAAAATTATCCAATCCATTGATCGAGGGATGATCTCGACGCATGTCAGACAACAATGTTTTACCGCTGGAACCAATGTGGTTGTTTGAAAACGAGCCTACGACTTTCAGAGATTCGAAGGAAGCAGGTTGACATCTTCGCTAAACAGACCCTTTGTCCCCCCGCCAAAATTCCTAAGTAGCTAAAGATATATTTACCAGTTTATACAAAAAGAAAAACCAAAATAAAGACTGAAGCAATGAAGCCAGCCAACTAACTGAATACTCACAAAGGCAGATCGCAACAATGCACGCAGCCCTCATTGTGCTGTGATTATAGTATTTCCTGGGACTTTCTGAGGTACAGCCCGCCAGTGGTTGGGGAGATGGAAGTACCACTGCATGGATCTGCTGCTTTATATAGAAGTTTCAGTAGCTGTATTTTGCAGTGTCATCATACAGCAACAATCAAAATACTTTGTGGAAACAATCCAAATTAAACTTCTAGAAATGTTAACGTGACTAAAGGTCATCTTAGTATTAGAAACGGTTTACTAACAGTGCATTCGTTACTTTCGCGGTGAATGAGAACTGTAATCTTCAACATAAGTCAGTCCGACGCCTGACGAATTCCTGTGTTTAATATTTACATAGAGACCGTGGTAAATGAAGAATATTATATGCAATCTTTCTTTGTCATTTGAAAAGAGAACAAGAAGTCTCAAAAGCTGTATAAATCATATCCTGATATACGGATGTGAATCATGGAAACTTAACCGATTAGAGATAGTTTTATAGAAGCGGCGAAGATGTGTTTTTAGCGACGAATACAGTTGTCAGAACATCCTGGACAGATAAAATAGTAGTGAAGATGTCCTGAGAGAAACTGCCTCACAAAGAGAACTGATTCCCCACATCCGAAAGAGAAAATGCACATTATGTTGTCATGTTATTAGAGAACCAGAGGGAAAAAGAGCCAGAAGGAGACTGAGACAGGAGATACTAGACAGTTTGAAGTCACGGCACTGAAGATCATGTGTGTCGGAGTTGACTCAATGTACATCAAACAGTCGGTTATAGGTATACATGTCTCTAATGTGGCATATGTTAGTTCCCTAGTCTACTAACTTGTTGATCAGAGGTTCCGTTCTGAATAAAACAGGGTGCTTTGTATCTTAGTAAATAATTAAAGGACTTAGTTAACGTCATATTCATATCGCTTATATGATTCTAAATTATACTTTTAGAGACTAATCGACACTATATTAGTCTATAAAAGCAACTGAAATATGACGGATTTCAGGGTTTGAGATTTAACCACAGGTGACCGACCTGACCCACGCTTTCAAAAGACTCCCAGAACATTACTGGGCACCCCTTTTGTGCCGTCTTGACCTTGGAGCCCTAAGTCAATTATACATTTTCGCCTTGATGTGGACTTGAACACAAGACTGTCAAACTGGATCTCAAGAGTCTAGCCACTGTGACATTGCATCTTTCTCTGTACATTTTGTGTCAACCCTTTCACCTCAGAGCAGTAGTGGTAAAGAGACTTACGTGCTTGCCACCAAGACAAAAAGTGGGAAGAATCAACAAATCATATCCTAACACAGTGTTGATTATGAGACTCCTATTCCATCTTTATCGTCTTAGTCGTTACTAGCCCGTGTGGTAAATTGCTGCAGATATCACCCACTTCCATTAATTTTTGACTGGCCTGCTCTTTTCCCTGGGGGACTCTAAGTGTTTGCAGGGCTGCCTCCATCTCTCGACTTTCTTTCAACTTACTTCTTGGTCTCCTCGTGACCTACATTCAACTGTTCTGTACAATTTGTACGCAATTAATAATTCTACACTAGAAATTTATAGTAATAAAAAAGAAACCTTACCCGTGCCTTAATTCTATGAGTGCTAGTCAATAAATTGTCTCTTAGTTAATTATATTTATATTTCAACGGCTCCAAGGGTTTCACCCTCAGTTTGTTTATCTTTCAAGGGGCAGTATGTATATGTTTCTCCCATCCCCTTCTCCCGTCTCAAAGAAACAAATATTGCACTTGATGACAGCACATGTATGGTCCAATTATGTTATTTTTTGTTGTTGTTGTTAAGTATATGATAGTCCGTAAAAGCAATGAATCTCACACAGTAAGAATATTGTACAAAGATATAGGACAAGGAAATAAGATAATAAAGATAAGATCAATTATTTGGAAATGAATGGCATAAGACAAGGTTAGATATGGTAACCTAATACATTGTGAGATAAAATAAAATGGGATCAGAACACCTTAGATGAGACATGACTAAATAGGTGTGATAATATAATTAGATAGGAACAATTATGATAATGCGTTATATGAAAACACACTATGATAGCACAGGAGACAGTTCATACTTATAGTTATGACTAATATGAATAAGATAAGATACAATAATATGGAACGTCGTAATATATCCAGAGAAGTAAATAAAAAGATCGTTTTTATTTTTTTCCTTTAATGTAAGTTAAACCCTTAGTGTCATTTTCTTCTTTCATTTTTGATCACCATCATCATCCTCCTCATCATCATCATCCTCATTATCATGTTTTAGCCCTCCTTCTCCTTCTTCTCCCTCTTTTCTTCTTCTTCTTCTTCTGCTGCTGCTTCTTCTACTTCTTGTTTTTCTTCTTCTTCTCCTTCTTCTTCTTCTCTTCTTCTTCTTCTTCTTCGTTTCCTCCTCCTCCTCATCATCATCATCTTTCTTGTCATCCCTTTGCGTCTTACGCATTTTGTTGCCTAAAACCAGAAACACCTTATAACATGGACATCTGTTTTAAATTTGAAAGGCAACTTTTCTACAGGGTGTAGTAAGCAATTAATCTCATACCGAACCTCCCTAGTCGCTCTTTACGACATGCATAGAAAGTTACAATTTTAAAAATATATATAAATATGTGTGGGAGTGTGTGTATGTTTGTGTGTGTGTGTGTATATACGGGGAACACAGGGGGTGTCTGTACAGTCCTTGTAACATCCATGACGGAGTAGAGCGTCATCTCATCACCATTTATCTCCCCCTGGAATGTCAATTCATTCTTGCCCAGCAGAGGCCCTAAACAGTGAACGGTAGTGCAAGCAAAGGTCCCCGAGTACGATTTACAATGAACTTTAAGCCTAAGCTTTTCAACAATGCTCTTTTCTCAGTTGTAAATAGATCTGTTTGAAAACGTACTGTTTCTATTTTTGGTATAGTTTTCATCTTCGTACCTTTAAATGTATAATAGTGCCGAGAAACGATTACAGCGTTAGTACAACAGTTAAGTATTTTCTAATACCAGTTCCCACACAATCAACCCGTTTTTCGATTTTCACATACTTGAGTAAAAATATTCCAGAAATGAGCTTGTGAATGATGTGTTATTTGAAACATTTAGGTCGAGTGTTGTATAAAAACTTGAGATGTGTGACCAGCTGTACCCTTTCAGGCTGTGAGGATCATTTGAAAAGCTTCTTTTCAACTTTTTGATCTATACAATCACAGCGAGATCTGACAGTATGAGGGTCGCTTTCCTTGTAGCCCTTTGCTTATGTAAGTACAATAGTGGTTTTCTAATCGTTAACAAGTCATCGTACCTTGGGTCGTTTCCAATGACCCGTAAACAAAGTGGAATGGGACGGTTGGGGGTGGGGGGGGGGCCTTGTGGGTGTTTACCTCGCTCTCTGAAGGTCATGGAGCTCGTTACATGGATACGTCGTTCATTTCACTAGTACAATATTTATCGGGATGCTTGGGGATAGTCGGACCAGCTGTGGAAAAGATAGTGGCCAATTAACTCAGTTCAGTACATCAACTGAATGTTATTAGACAGTTAATCTAAAACATTTTTATCTTTGTAGCAATATAGATTCTAAAGTATAAAATCTAATACAATATTAGCCATAAGTAAAAAAAAAAAAAAAAAAAGTAAAGTTCCCTTTTCACGCCTTTCGACGCATCGGGCATATGGGCAGAGCGTCCCATATTTTTACAGACCATCAGCACTCTGTGGGTAATGTGGTCAGCATTACGCCGGCTGTCTTTACTTTCCCAGGACAGCCCATCCTGGTACCCATTTTAGGCTGGGTCGACCTGCGACGTCCCATACCACGATAAAAATCCACGAATATTAGCCATGCAGTTCGTTATTTTTTTTTTAACTTTCAGCTAAACCTGCAATCTAAGTAAAATCGAATAATACATACCATCATTACATAAAGTCGACACAGCCTATAATGCTACAAGGTAACGTCCTGAGAAAAAAACATGCTGGCTTAATACTGATCACACCACCCATCGAGAGCTGATAGGTCTTTAAAAATATATGTTTAGCATTTATGTCCGATACACCCGAAGGCATGGAAAATATTAAGATTTGAACTTATGACTACAGTGTCAGAAGACAAAGTGCTAGCATTGCACGTTCTGAGTACAAACAGTGATAGAAATGTCTTTAAGAGCAGAAGTGCCAAAGATTTTCAAACTGACAAAAGTATCTCTCATCAATGGGAGTGTTACTGAAGCAGAGGTGGTACAGTAAAATGACTCCTTTTTCCACGCCTTCAGGCTTTTTTGGCGTATATGTCTAGACCTACATTTTGTAGACCAATAGACACTCTGTCAATACCACACCGACCGCCTTTACTTCCTATTACTTTAGCTTGTGCCCGTTTAGGCTGGATGCACCTGGCAGCTTCATCAGGACCTGGATCCACGACCTTCAGATTTGCAGGCGAGCCTCTAGCCGCTCCCATAGGTAGTAAGAGAGTAAATAGGGAAAACCAGTGGTGCATCGGACATATGGTGATGCAGCCATATTGTATTTTAAGATCTTCACTCTATGATCAGTATTAACTTCGGCTGCCAGTACATCTTAGGACTTTGCCTTATACTCATTTTAGGCTGGTTAGACTGAGGAGCCAAGGTCTTTTGATCGAAAAAATCCATGTTGATGTGGATTTGAACCTGAACAAGCATGCAACAATGGCGCTACTGTCGCTTTCCGAGAAAAGTGAAACATTCTTTCTCATTGATGGTTTGATCCTTTTCAACATCATCATGTAGAACGTCGCTCTCATCACGGTCTGCCTGAAAGAAACTCGGTCACGGTCACTGAATGTAAGACGGGCCTGCGTGCCCAATTTGTAACCCTTTCAAAATAAAGTTCGTTCGTTCGGTCTCTCGCCAGCTCTCCCGCCTCATGTACTATCATACTCAAGGAGTCACTTATATCCTGTGCCCATCTTCGTGTCGTTCGGCCCCTTCCCCTCCTTCCTGGTACCATGTCTTCTGCTATAATTTTTTTTTTCTAATCCGTCGTGACGCTTGATTTGACCAAAATATTTCAGCTACCGAGACAAGATGCTGTTTATAAGCCAATCTTCCTTGTTGTTCAGATCTCTCAAGATGTCATTATGTCAATCCCTTCCAGTATAAGATATTTTCAATAAACACGAAGAAACAACTC
Source organism: Candidula unifasciata (assembly GCA_905116865.2). NCBI lineage: Eukaryota > Metazoa > Mollusca > Gastropoda > Stylommatophora > Geomitridae > Candidula > Candidula unifasciata. The sequence continues at coordinate 54,303 of CAJHNH020002513.1, read as the reverse complement.
TCCGAAAGCAAATTATTGCAGCGCTGTCACTACATAACATCATTAGTGATCAGTGCCAGTTTTTTTCCGGGCGAGAAAGGCTTCGATAGAAACTTCCAATTTTTCTTGTGTGCGTGTACATCGTTCCTTCCCCCCCCCCCCACCCCTTTTAGTCAAGCTTTATAGTCCTATAGTTCAGGGGATTAATTAGATGGAAGAATGCGTTATGACGTTACACCATATAAGGCAAACAGCAAATAATGATAGGGACGTAGACCAAGAACAGTATGGAAAGATAACATCAGAAAAACTGTATAACAGCAGGATGTGTCGAGGCGGCCGGAAAAACTTGAAGCAGAACCGTGTATCTCCCTCAACAACCGAAGCGGTGAAGGAGGAAGTAAAGAAGAAGATGAAGAAGTTGTCATTATCAAACTCTGCAGTCACGTCCAAGATTTAAAAAAAAAATATTAGTTGAGATGAGATTAGATGTTATGCTTTTTCTAAAAAAAAAAATTTAAAAATTAAATGTTTACTGTCCACTTTACTATATGGTAATTTGAAGTAGATTATAAATAGATATTATTGTAGTGTCTGGCCAGTGAAAATGAGATTTCGCCTGTTTCATTTCCTTGACTCATTCTGGCTTGACAGCTTTTAAATATTTCTTCCGATCTGAAACAATAGTAACTGATCGTGCTACTAGCACCATATACACAAACGATATTTCTCATTTCAGTGTGTGAGTTTGTGGTACATACATCACTTCTTTAATCATGGTTATTGTCTTGAAATCGACCCGGCTGCCACGAGATAGCAAAATAACTGATATTGTGTATTTGAGTAGTATCGTCTATTCTATGTATGTACTGAAGAAGGCTCCATGGCCGCAACGTTCACGTTTTGTTTGTGTTTGTAATAAGTTGAAGCTCGCTGATATACTTTTCGTTCGGTTATATATCTTTCCTTGAATATAATTTACAGGAAGTGGCAAACAAACCGCATCATTTATTGGTTGTTTGTGGTTTTATTAGGCGTGTATAGGTTAGGTATTTGTAATCAGCAACACAGTTTACATATACATTTATACCGTCTTTCTTTTTTCCATAGGTGTGCTTGTGTATAGCGTCATGGCTCATGGTCACGGCGGAGGACATGGTCACGGTGGAGGACATGGTCACGGCGGAGGACATGGTCACGGTGGAGGACATGGTCACGGTGGTGGTCATGGTCACGGTGGAGGTCATGGTCACGGTGGGCATGGAGGTGGTCATGGTCATGGCGGACATGGAGGAGGACATGGTCATGGCGGATATGGTGGTCACGGTGGAGGACATGGTCACGGTGGAGGACATGGTCACGGTGGAGGACATGGTCACGGTGGAGGACATGGTCATGGTGGAGGACATGGTCATGGCGGTGGTCACGGTGGACACGGGCACCATGGGTAGACTATGTTGTGAAAAAAACAGAGTTAGCAATGTTTACAGCCTTGCCAAGATCATACTTTAGTATCTGGTCTCACTTTCAACAGACGTAATAACTGAATGTACCCGCGGCAATGTTTTACATTATGTACATGATCAATGACTTCATGCTGTGACTGTTTTCAGATTTGAGAGATCGAGTATACGTTTATTAGGTTATCTATTTATTTACTGGACAGGAAATTAAATTAAAACAAAAATAATATGTGTGGGTGTCTTTTAATTTACATGTGTGCAGTTTTCATCTTTGTTCATTTTCCATTTTCAAACATATAAGCCAATGGCGTACTAGGGCATTTACGTGTGTATAGACGTACGCGTCTGTAGGCCGCAAGCA
>CAJHNH020002513.1:0-50000 GCA_905116865.2 Candidula unifasciata | reverse complement strand
CAATGAAACTTGGTCAACTTACTTGCACCAAGAGACACAGTCAAACAGCTCTGACACGTTGACATGTTGCCTGTATGTGCCGAAACGGTGCTCAAGTTCTTTGAGACCCAACCCCATTTTGTAGGAGGGTTAAATTCCTCTTTTCACCCTACCACTTGTCCCCAGTAAGTCGCGTAATAGCATGGTTGAAGGCAACATTTTTTTAAATGTCAATCCAGCAACTTCACCTAACTTAAAGTGATTTCAGATAGAACAAACAGCAATACCCGCCTACCTTAATAATACTGTCGTCTATGCGTCTGTTCTGAATAACAAAAACAAAAAATATGCACCAGTGCTTAAGTAGTTTTGCGTTTATGAATACAAGAAAGTGTATATCGGGGAAGGTGTAATTTGTTTACTGTTTAAAGCAAAAACAAAACAGTGTTGATATCAGAAAGACTTATGTGATCGAAAAACATTTTATAAGTTGTTCTATTTTGTCTAAGGAGGACACCGCACTGTGGGTAAACAGAAAGTTTGTTTGTATCTTATTGTCTCTTTTTGAGGATAGTAGAAGGGTTAGGAGTAGAAGGTCTGAAAATAAACATAACAACTACAAGTGATGACCATAGTCCAGAAATGCAATGCACTTGCTGGGGAGACCTAAACGCAGGGGAGTCATCACATTGACAATGCTCTGTGGTGAAATGCATCGACTTATTGAGGACTCCCTCCTCACACCATCTCCCTGGTCATACATATTTTCTGGGACGAAAATGAGGGCTCAAGGGGCCTTATCCTAGTATAAAAGTATAACAGCCATAATAATCATCATCATAATTAATTGGTGGTGAATGCCTACAAAGTTAGTTGCATGTCATTTACATTTTGCACAACCAGGCCCAGAGTTTTTTGTTTTTTGTTTTTTTAGAGCTGCTATGTCTTTTCAAGGCAAATTTATGTTAAGAAATTTGCCATTTTCTGCTTATCACTAAAAGGTGGGCTTTCGACACCACTGTCGAAACCAGCTCAGGGCTGTCTGCTACCGAATCGCCTGCATCTGGGATTGAACCTAGCACCCTGGCATTACGTAACGTGTTCCCAAAGCCTGAGCCACAGACGCAGACAATTAATGGTGAATGGCAAATAAATGGAACAATGTGCTTGAAATATTATGTAATGTCTTCTTAAACAAATACAATTAAACAGAATATGTATACCTTCAAAGAGGGCTGTATAGTCTCATTACAAAATTATCGGGGTAAAACTTGTAAGGGGAAAAAAAAAAGAGGTGGAAAAAAATGAGAGTAGTGTTAGATAAAAAGGGGTTCTGATGTTGGAGCATCATGATGATGATCATCACCATCGAGTGCCTCATCAATTGGGATGGCTGATCCTACCTCTCCACAGTCTGTGATCTGCAACTGTGTGCATCACAGTTCGTGTTTGACACCACTACACGTCATTAAATAAAGGCTGTCAAGAATCTTCTCGCTTTGTCTTTCTCTGTCTGCCTTTCCATGGTTCTTCCCAGTAGCCCCAACATTACATGAGATTGTAACCCCCCCCCCCCTCCCCCGCTCCCCTCTTCCCCGCCCCAACAGAGCAACAAAAATATTTTTAAAGAAGCCCAGTAGCATGTCAAAGAACACCACATCTCAGTTCCAATAATGTTGTATTTTTGTTGTATAAACAGAGATGGTACAAAAGCAGGAGCCTAACGTTTGCTTAACTACAGTGTTAGTTCAGAAGAAGTTGTTTAAGGATCTATGACATTTTTATGCATGTTGTGGGGGGTAAGAACGGTGACACGCATAACATACATAACTAATGAAGGCATGTAAAGATGCTTCGTCATGCAAAAGCCAGTGACAGATCCTCTGATTTGTCTATTTAAACCAGAGATTCCTTGCCTGTATTACAGCCAGTTCACAACTGACTCAAGAGTTGCAACGCTATTAACTCCTCCATCTTTACCCAGAGACGCTGCCTGATTTCTCCTGACAATGAAGATCGCTTACGTTGCTGCGATTTGTCTCTGTAAGTAAATTTCTCATTGCATCGCCTCAGTGTGTCAAATTCCCAACTCACAAAAATAAACACACATAAGTTTATAATATTTTACAATAAAGTAAAAGGAACATTACAGAATACACACTATAATCTAGAAACATTAGCAATTAATAGTCAAGTTGTAAATTACGTCTCAAAATATTTATAATGGCTAGTATTTTGATCGATGAGTGCTCCACTAAATGTCTTGCAAGACTGCGAACATTACATAATGAACTTATTTACTTATTGCTTTAACATCTCATGAGATCTGTAGCTAATGATAATTCTCTGTAGGGAGATCACAAAAAGTCTTCCTGCTTATTTACTGCCGGATGGGAACTATGTTATGTTTCACGCCATATTTGATTTCCAATACTCGTATTTACTTCTATATACTAAAATATCTGCATCCATGGCTTAGTTGTCAACACAGCTCGTAGTAAGCTGTTGGTTATTTTAGAGCAAGACGAGTTGCGTCGATTCTGATGATTGTACGAGACTGTTAAGAAAACAATGCCAAATAACCAAGTGTAGAATGTCCAAATAAAATCTTTTTTAACGGGCAATGAAAGCTGGGACTGCTTTGTAAATGTCTAAAAAGGACAGGATATTAACTGTTTTGCATGTACTAAAAAGTGTCGAAAAAAAACTTCTGTGTATCTTGATATATCGGCTCTGATTCTAAAAAAATATCATTAGTATTTTACTGGCAAATGCGGATTTCAAGTCAATATACTGACCTATGTATGACATTGTTTAGGATGATCATCCAGTTAAACTCATAAAACTTTTTTCACGCTCATCTTATAATGAGATATTCTACAAAATATATTATCAAAGCAATGTTTGCCCTTTGTAAATTGGAACATAGAAGATGCAAACAATAAATTACACAATTTATTGCCTGGCATATTTCGCTGTATCTCTTCAGGTGCATACTACAGTAACAATTACATACATAAGGCAAATAAGTGAATCTTTTATAAGTGAAATACAAATACACCAATCAAATGCAACTGACCGTTTTACCAGGGCACGATTCTCACTCTGCGGCTGCCATGGAAAAGTAGACAGTTGCATTTGAGTTGTGCAAGCTATTGTTTGTTTCTTCCTTGTTCAAAAATACTGTTAGTAAGTAAAGTACCTAGATAATGTTTGCCTACTTTTTGAGAGTAAAAGACACTTGGGAAAATCACAGGACGAGCACAATATCGTTTTGCTGATTTAGACATATTTCCATGGTGTGTGTGCGTGGCATGCTGATTGCTGCGGTGCGCGTCCTGGCTGGTTGCCTCCAACTTCAGCACCTTGTTTTGATAGGGTAGACTGTGATCATACTCGAGGAGAGTAGGCTCACCCCTTCGCCTTTTCCTCGTTTGTTGTCCCATCCAGTTTCCCGTTGGGAGTTGTGACCCCAACCTTCAACAAGATTGTTGGAAAGAACAGGGTCCACCACGTGAAGGAGAGGTAGGCATGAGCAAAAGAGGCTAATATCCATTAAGAGTCTTGTATTGCGCATCATTGCTTCATTAGGACCCAAGTGATTGTCCCCAGGCATTAGACGCAATCCCAGTAGAAAACAAAAAGATGATTCTATATAGAGACATTAACAGCAACTCACAAAGCTGGGGCTACGACCACGTAGACCAGAGAGGAGAGAAACTGGAGAAGTGGCAGGATGAGAACAGTCTTGATCTGATTAATGGGCCAATTGAACCACCCACATTCTACTCGAGGTCGTGGCACACCACTACTACCCCAGACCTAGCATTTCCCTCTCCAGATCTGGAAAAGATCATTACACGAGCTGTTGGAAAACATCTGCAAGGCAGTGACCATCGACCTGTCTTCCTGAATATAGAAAATGAGGAGGTCAGAGACTCAAGTACGCTGCCAAGGTGGAACTACAAGAAGGCTGACTGGACAATGTTCAAGCAACGTACCAGTATACTGCTTGGAAATCTCAGCGTAGACCAGGATATAAACAATGTAGTTAAAGAATTTAACAAATGCGTACTACAGGCAGCAGGAGAATCAATACCAAGAGGTGCCCGTAAGCATTAAAAGCCATACTGGAATATGAACTAGAAAATTTACAAAACGAAGTGGAAACATCCAGAAAGAAAGAAAAGACCAGGCCAAACCAAGAATATCACAATAACTACCAGCATGCAAAAGCAACATTTGTAAGGTCAAAGCTGCAGGTTAGAAGGGAAAGCTGGCAGGAGAAAACAAGGTCTCTGAACTTTGAAAAAGACGCAAGAAAGTTATGGAAGATTCTAAAACAAATTAATGATGAGGACACCGAGTGGAACTCAAAGATCACGCTGCAGAAAGATGGAAACATGATCACGAAAACATAGGCAGCCATCTTCTTTGCAGACACTTTTGCTTTAGATAACGTCATTAATATCAGTTCAGAGAGAAAAAAGGGGGGGGGGGGAATTCAAGAGTCACAATTCAGAAAGAAATAACGTCAGAGGCACTAGAGGTGTCAATTACACTTAATGAACTTTAATTGGACTTGAGTTGGACATTTCAAAGATAAAAATGCGAAAGTCACCAGGAGCAGATGATAACTCAAACAAAGCTTGTACAGATATTTAATGTTTGCTGGGCAACATGAATGTTTCACATATCTGGAGAGAGGCAATTATGATACCCCCCATAAAGCCTGGGAAAGACAGTTACAATGCCTCCGACTACAGACCGATCAGGAAATGAGAAAGCTGATCTACTGGCAGGGGAAGGTGCGACAAAAGTGCAGCCCGATGTACCAGTCACATACACACCAGGACTTGGACTTCAAATTATTGCCCTCGACCTCACCATACAACGGTGACTTATTAAACTGTCAATATGAATATGTATAAAGTATTATACGTTTCGTGCTTTAACATGCTCCTCAATGCCTCACTTACTCTCACACGCTCAACTCTTTACCCTCTCTCCCACCTTTATCTCCCTCTCTCTCTCCCTTTCCTCTCTCGACCTCCCCTTACAAACCCCTTAACCTAACGGTCTGGAAATTCAAATCTTAACTCACCTACTATCTACTTCACAATCTCCTACTAATACTAAGTCCGTGTAAAAATGTATATATTGTTTGCACACACACTTGCACCACAAATACTCACACACGGCAACACATGTATAGAACACTAAACAAAATACGCACACCGCAGACGCCTGTATATTAAATACGTACAATACAGAAACCACGCAATCGTGTACACAGACCCACTTTAACATTCAATAAAATTGATTTAAAACTTAAAAAAAAAATAAAAAAAGAATCATTATATCGATTGGGAAACCACCAACCCCAGCACAAGACGACTATTTTTTTTTTTTTTTTTATGGACAGATCAAAACAAGTCATTATCCTCCGCCTCAGAACAGGGCACAACCGATTACCTAACCACATGTACACAATATTCAAGATAGGCGCTTCAGCTATGTGCACCTGTGGAAAGGTGCCCCAGACAGCAGAGCATTTACTAAAGGACTGCACCGAATTTGATACATTAAGGCAAACCGTTTGGCCAGAAACAACAACAGTGGAACGTAAACTCTATGGACCACTGAATGAACTAACAACGACAGTGAAATTTATACAAGAGACAAAATTGCTGATATAGACAACTTATTTCAGGCGACTAAAAGAAGAAGAAGAAGAAGACTTGAGAAAAAGGAACTAATTTTGCTTTTCACGTCTATGAAGGGTTCCAGAACAGAAAGGAAACTATTCCGGCAGCACTGGATCTCGAGGATGATTATAACAGAGTTAGATGATCTCCAACTGGGCTCATGGACCTCAGAACCATGCAGTTTGTCCCAAGGACTGCCACATTGAATCGCCATCTCGCCTGTGCACTTTAACGTGTATACGAGCAAAATAGAAGCCTCAGGAGTTAGAAAGATACTGACTTTTGCAGATGATATACTTGCATATAGGCAGGGGGAAGAGAGGGAACGAACAGCTCTGAGGATTTATTCATTTCTTGTGGTGTATTATTTATATTGGGCTAGATTATTTTTATAATAAATTAGTGTCTAGAAGCTCTTAAGGGAGTTTCTGGGGTCGGCGGCGTTGACTGTAATGTCTTCATACACAGTGCTGTCATTAATGATTGTGCGCATACAACTTTGATGGAATATTGTAGCTATTTGTTTATAGTTATCATTATTTTCCCCAGGTCTTCTAATTGTTGGAGTCATGAGTGGAGGTCATGGAGGAGGACACGGAGGAGGTCACGGAAGCAGAGGCGGTTACGGTGGGGGCCACGGGGGCCACGGAGGAGGCCGTGGAGGTTACGGTAGAGGACACGGCGGTTACGGTGGAGGTCACGGTAGCGGTCACGCTGGAGGACATGGCGGCCACAGTGGGGGATACGGAGGACATGGTGGAGGACATGGGCATCATGGTTAAAGACATAAACATTGCACTAAAATATGTCTATGTAATAACGTTACTACAATGGTTAAACGATTGCTTTTTAACTCTTACGAAATTCAGAGAAATCAAACCTTCTGTGTATGATATCCTAATGTTTTTTTTTTGCCATTGTCAGCAATAAGACACTTTCATCACTAATCTGTTGCTAATCACCAACTTCCTTGACTGTTTTTTGATTTGATAAAGAAAACATAGATTTTTCCTTACCGGTTTTGAATCAATGTATAAAATATAATGACATCTGTGAAAGACAAATAAACATTTGAATCCCTATGACCGGATTGTCAGATCCATTTATTATAATAAAAAGCCTAATCAAGTATTCTGCCACGTTATGCCACTTTCTGAAATTTGATGATCATACTCTATTTCACGGCTACATACATTTAAACATCATTTTACTCGGTCTGCCTCTGCTACTGCTCTGCCTCTGGTCGTGATGGAGTTCTCGACTTTCGACTTTCCTGTCATGATGAAAAGCAAAATTTAAGACATTAAAAACCCGTTCCTGGACAGAAATATGTAGCGGGAAGTGTCTGTGGGTGCTGGGCGCATCTTTAGTCTAGACCGAAGCAAGCCAAGTAGAACCAGGCGATAACAGGTATCATTAGTAGGGGGGACTTTTTGCTGGCTGTTGAGAATGGGCTTGTTCTGAATACTATCATGTCTCATTTTTAACCAGGAGAACCAAAATGAACTTTTTTCATATCACAGTACAGTTATTTTGTTTTCATTTTTTTAAACACTGCTTAGGGGACTGCAACACAAAGAAAACATTTGCATGCTCAGTTTCTTGCATTTATTCTCATACAGGTGTGCTCAAGGTGATCACAGACTTACTTACGTAGTTGATGACGATGATGATGATGATGATAATGATGATGATGACAAATGCTAGATGACAAATGCATTTACTAATATAACTTGAATAATAATATATAACAGACTGTTACTACTGTCTGTGTGTACCGATTTTAAAAAGGCGGTGTAGACAGAGAGTCGTGAGCCTGAGGATTTAGGGCCGCTGGGACAATGTAAAACCAAATCCTTAAAAAGAGACATATTGCCGAGAGGTGACGGGTGTGTGGTCTTAACCCAATACATCTATTCTAGGGAGTTTTAGCCCACCCCTTTCCCCATCTTATATTTTCAAGGAGGTGGTGACTCAGTGTGCTTGAGTCACTGTTGTACACTTAATTTGTTGTACACTTTGTTGTAGTACACTGTAATTTCAAGAACCAAGTATTTAGGCCTAGGGTGCCTATTCTAGTACTCCGCTGGATATCTCCTTGATGGATGTGCTACAGTGCAGTCCTGCATTCTATAACTGGCACACTTGGCACCGACACAGCATCATGTAATACAGTTGCTATCTTTACAAGCCAACAATAACGCTTGTGACAGGCCACATAAACTTTATTGTGATTAAAGTTACACGTCACAAGATGATGATGATTATTCAATAAAACGTACGATAATAACTCCCTATTATCTACTCTGAGAATATAAAAGAATTACACTCTTTTCTCAATGGACTCCTGCCATTATAATAAATAAATAGACATTAAACTGTCTCCCGTGTAAGTACGGTTAATTAAATAAAACCTCACAAAGAGGGAACGTCTGCTTCGAACAAGGGAAATATCTTGACTGCCGAATCCTTTGTGTTCTGCAGGAGCCTTTGTGTTAATCGCCCAGCATTCAATTAGCTGGTATCCCAGGTAACAGACCCGACCGGTGGCCGCTGTGTGAACCTTTCACCTGCGCTGTGACCACTAGAAGAAACTAGAAGAAACTTTAACTCTTTGGACAATAAGATTACAACAGCTTATCCCCCCCTCTCACAAACTGAAAATCTATGCTTTCAGTTGTATAATTTTAACTCTGTTGTAGTCATCTAGACAACTTATATTGGACTATATCTAGTGAAATCAACATGTAGTTAAGTGAGAATGCATGTAAACGAAATGATGATAACTTTTGTTATAAAAAGAATGCATGTAAATAAAATGATGATAACTTTTGTTATAAGACATGAAATAACAACAAGAAATACAATATAATATCATAACTGGTTCACTAATAACTCATAAGCTAAATCCACATATCATAATTACTGTCAATCCCAATAAATGGAATCATCTGTCCAAAACACTTGAGAAATTAACTAACTAAACACTTCTCATAGGTATGTCCTTGAAATATACATATCTGGATAAAGTATGTTGATACCAATATATAAGCATCCATTGCAGTGTAGTGAGGTATAAAAATTCCAATGTGAAAAGGAACTGATTGTCTCATGATGTACAAGGAAATCTGGACAAATAGTCAGCAAGTACGTTCTCCTTACCACTCCGGTAGATGATGGTATAGTTAAACGTCTGAAGAAACAAAGTCCAACGAAGAATACGGGCATTTGTTACAGACCCTGTGTTCAAAACAGCAAGTGACTTGTGGTCTGTAATTACATAAAAACGTTCTCCCTATTAGGTACCTGGAGAATTTTTGCGATGGACCAGTAAATTCCCAGTGCTTCTCTCTCTCCGACACTATAGCGTGTTTCAGTGTCGGACAATTTGCGACTTGCATAGAGGCAAGGATGTAAAGTCCCATCGTACATTTGGGAAATTACTGCTCCCAGTGCGACATTTGAAGCATCTGAGGAAACATAAAAATCAAGTGATAGATTAGTCAATCTCAGAAATGGTTTATTGTTAAATGTTCTTTGTATCTGGCTGAGTGCTTGTGCGCAGGATTCATCCCAAAACACCTCTCGAGGCATCGTCTTTCTTGTCAACTCAGACAACACAGATGTTATAGAGGAATAATGGGGAATAAATTTAGCGTAGAAGTTACATAGACCCAGTAGAGCTCTAACATGCTTTTTTGGTTTTTGGGGGTAGGGATTTTTAGAATTTTGCCCACATTATAGTCTTCTGGTTTAAGGAGACCATTTCCAATAACATGACCCAAAAATGTTAGCTCATGAAATGCTATCTGGACCTTAGAAGGTCGGATGGTTAAGCCAAAACTTTTAATTTTACCAAGAAGAGATTTCAAACCCTGAATGTGTGTATCCAGATCATTATGAAATAGTAAGAGATCATCTAAATAGTAGATAACGTCTGAACGACCTTGAGCTAACTTCCTAACCAAGCGTGTGAATGTAGCTGGAGCATTGGTTAGCCCAAAACTCAAATATCTAAATTGAAACAAGCCTCGAGGTGTCTGGAAGGCAGTATATTGTCTAGCCTCCTCAGCAAGTGGGATTTGCCAATATCCTTTTGACAAATCTAACCTTGTGAAATATTTAGCTCCTGCTAACCTGTGAAACAAATCCTCTATATTTGGCATATTCTCTGCATCTAAAACAGTAACACGGTTTAATTTTCTGTAGTCAATACAGATGCGTATGTTTCCATCCTTCTTCTTAACAATCACCATGGGAAAAGAATATGGTGATGATGATGGTTTTATAATCCCTAAACGCAACATCTCGTCCATTTCCTTCTCAACCGCTTCCTGATAGTGTAGCGGTAGATTATATGGTCGCAACTTGATTGGACAATCATCTACTAACTTAATGGTGTGTACAGCTTGCGTTGTTCTACCCGGAATGTCAGTAAACGTAGTTGGAAATTCCTGTAAGAGTTGTTGGAATTTATGTTGGTATTCTTGGGAAATAGATGGTGAAATTTCTACATCTTTCCAAGACTCCTTTGGCTCTAATGCAGGCAACACAATATGCAATGAGGTACTTTCCTCAGCATTACATGGAGTTTCGTCAACAACGTAACAGAAATTAGCGTCTGAATTAAGCCTATCTGTGTTCTCAATCTCCCTATTAGCAGTATCAATAACTGTCTCTAGTTCTGCTGGACGTGGTTTAAAAAGCTTGAGCATGTTAATGTGGTATACTTTTCTATGTCCTCTCACATCAACCAGATAGTCTACAGATGAAATCTTTTTCACTACCTCGAATGGACCCTGCCAGCATGTCAACAGTCGATTTGACGTGTCTGGTAGATGAAGAAGAACCTGCTCAGAAGATTTCAATGAAATCAGTCGACGTCCCTTGTTAGCATATTCACGGTGTCGACTTCCTGCAACATCCAGGCTTTGTCTAGCAATTTCACAACCAGAGATAATTTTGTGACGCAACTCTGTCACAAACTCAGAGTATGTTTCAAAAGAACCCTCCCTGTCTCGGTCTGACCACTGATCTTTTAAAATAGACAAAGGGCCTCTTGGATTGGCACCGTAAACAAGCTCAAAAGGTGAAAATCCAGTACTGGCTTGCGGAACCTCTCTGTATGCAAAAAGTACAGCAGGTAGATACCTATCCCAGTCATCTGGAAATTCAGCTGTAACTTTTGCTAGCATGGCTTTTAAGCGCCCGTTAAAATTTTCTACCACACCATTTGACTTCGGATTGTACCGAGCTGAAAATACGTGTGCGATCGACAGAAGTTTGTCAAAAGACTGCATGGTCTCTGAGATGAACTGAGATCCATGGTCTGATAAAATGGTATCAGGAAACCCTAGTCTAGAAAATATAGATATAAGAGCTTCCGCTACTGCCTCTGTAGTGATAAATTTCATCGGCACCGCCTCGGGCCAACGAGAAGCAAGATCAATAAAGGTTAATATGTAGCGATATCCTCTTTTTGACATAATAGAAAGTGGTCCAACAATGTCGACAGCTACTTTCTCGAATGGACGAAATGGTAAGTCTGTCTTTTGGATTGGAGCATTTTGTGATGCATCCTTTCTTGCCATCCGTTGACACTGCTGACATGACCTGCAATATGTTTTGATGTCTTTGGAGAAACCTGGCCAGTAAAATTGAGAAAGAATCCTTCTCTGTGTCTTACCAGTACCTAAGTGCCCTGCAAAAGGAATATCATGTGCAGTCTTTATAACCTCGACCCTATGTGCTTTAGGTACCACTAGTTGTTTGTAAATATGGAGTGGAGCCTCGAAGTAACGCATCAACAGTCCATTCTTGACATAAAATTGCCATTTCCCATTTCTGGCATGTTGGTAACCTGGAAACATCGCTTTCTCAAAACACTTTTTCAAAGTTGGATCTGCCTTCTGCGCAGCTGCAAATGATGCTGCAGTGACTGATGGTGATGCTGAAACTGGTGTGTTTTCAGTCAAACCACACTCAATTGTTATCCGATCAGTCTGTGGTGCTTCTGGTAACTGGTTGAGAGCACTATCTCTGTCTATGCGCTGCTGCTGTGCTCGTGTAACAGCATTGGCCACTGTGTCATTGTCGTTGTTCCATTTCTTAATGTCTTCTGTTGTACAAGCTCGCACACCTGGAACTGTACCAAGAATGATATCTGGTGAACCTCGGTTTACAACACATACCTCTGCAACTCCGGTAAAATGGGGACATCTAATTTTCACAATTGCAAGTGGATATTTTTCAAGATTTCCACCGAATGTGCGGCATTTAGCATACCTCCCTGTATAGGCAGATGCAGGGACTAAGTATCTTGCCACGCCGATAACGTTCGCGCCTGTGTCCCTTAGAACTGTGCATCTTACCTTGCCAATGTACCCAAAATGAAGAGGTAATCCACACTCTGTAGGCATAGCGGACAAAGCAGGATACAATATATCAGGTCGAACTCTGACCTGTACTGTATCGCTGTGGCTGGCATGTGTTATGTCCTCTACCTGAACTGCATTGCCCTGTCTTGGTGTAACTCTAGGACAGAATCTTTTCAGGTGATTCCCCCCACACACAAAGCATTTAAGGTTGTTATCATGGTGCCTTCTCCTGTCTGGTGTCGGAGATTCGTCATCCCGTCTATAACCTTTGTGATGACACTGGTCTGATCGGTGACGCCAGGAAGAACAGTACTGACAACCTCTAGGCCGGCTAAAGTACCTATGTGAATGTTCTGTCTTCTGAAAGGCTCTATCTGGTCGTCTGGAACGATCATAGCTGTGGCTTCTAAAGTGACCTGCTCTGCCAAAAGTGTTAGGTTTCTGAGCAACATTATTTTGCGAATAATGTGAGCGGTTCACGCGCATGCTAGATGCGGCAGGAATAGGTTCTGTATAATTTTCCTTTTTCAATGACTTGCCAGGATGAGCACTCATATATTGCTCACCCAGTTTCACCATTTCCTCAATAGATGGTGGTTTTCTTTCTTGAAAGAAAGCAAACAATCCTTTGCTACAACAGGACAGAATCTTATCCCTAATCATCAGGTCTGCTAGACGATCATAAGAATTACCGACCTGCGCCAGAGTTGTCCACCTAGAAAACAAGGTCTTAACATTGGCAACAAAATCACCAAAACTTTTTTCAGAGGAAGGCATTATGTTTTTGAATTTCTGACGATAGTTTTCCTCTGTCAAATTTTGGGAAGCCAATAATTTCTGACGCACTATCTGGAATGATGCACGGTCTTCCAACGGTAAATTAGTGAACGTGTTTAACACTGTTCCGGTTAGCAGATCTCTTAGACGAGCTACCCACTGTGTCTCAGGAATCTGGGCTGACGACATCGTTTCTTGGAATCTGTCCAAAAAAGAGTGTAAACAATCATTTGTTGTTAAAAAGGGCAACTTCGGCCTGTATGACCCATTATTCCTGTCTCGGTTGGAGAACTGATCCATCTCCACACTTTTCTTGCTCTCGGCCTCCTTAATAGCGATCATTTTATCTCTCTCTACTCTAGCAATTTCTATCTCAGTGTCGAATCTAAGTTGTTGCTGCTTGTGAGACAATTCTAATTCTCGATCTTTAAATTGCTGCTGCTTATCATTTTCCTGCATCTGCTGCAACATCTGCTCTCTTTTAAATGCTATTTCCTGTTCCTTAAGTACCCGTTCTGCCTCTAACTTTTCCTTTTCTAACCTTATTTGTAGTTCAGCCTTTTCTCTTTCTACACAAATTAGCATTTCTGACTCTTCTTTTAGTTTTAGTCTTTCTGCCTCTGCTTTTCCTTTTTCTGCCTCTGCTTTTTTCTTTTTCTGCATTAAGAAGCTGTATCTTCAACTCAGAGTCAATTTTTTTCTGCTGTCTTTCTAACGCTCTTTCTTCTCTAACGCTATCTGTGATTTCTTTAAATCTGGCTTCGGCAAATTTGACCAACTCTGGCCCCTCTAAACTCATAGATCTGCCTAGCTCAACAAAATCCGCAAAGGAAGCCATTATAACTCGACGTATTTTGCAATACAAGAAATATAAAATAATAATAAATGGGAAAAAAATGAGACAAACAATGGTTGACAAACAAGACGCTACACTTCGTTCACTGCAACTAATGTACAAAACGACAACGTTGAGAGAATCGAATAGTAAAAATAAAGTTGACACCACAAGCCTGTTATAAAAAAGAAATCATGAAAAGTAAACAGAAGAGCACACCAATGACGTGACGACGGAAACACACTTAACGCATACAATTTTAGCGACTAATTGTCAGAAAGGCCACGAATATTTGCATATCTTCTATATCAGAGCCGCCAATTTGACAAGAAAAGCTGAAGAAAAGAACTAATATGTCATCCCAAACTCAATGAGCTGATATATTAAAGTTACAAATAACAGAAAACATAGATGATAATCATTCACTCTAACACCTCGGATATGTTATGAGACGAAACGAGCACACAACACAACTCCCATCCGTCAACAAAAAACATTACCCGATTTAAATCCACAGATGCGATCCTTAGGCGTCGTAAGCGAAGATCTTCAAGTCGATGCGATCCTCAATCGTACTGCGATCCTTAGGCCTCGTACTGCGATCTTTAGGCGTCGTACTGCGATCCTCAGGCGTCGTACTGCGAACAGGAACCTAGTAGTAATGATGCGAAACTCAAGCATCCACTGCCGAACTCCGTTGAAGAATGTCAATTACGGCAGAACAAACGCGTAATTCTATAGAGTCAAATAACACTGCTAATGTCACCAGCACTTTATACAGCTGTAAACGGCAATCAATTAAGGCCTACTGTTAGTTCACGTATGTCCGATAAGTTGGTAAAGCTGCTAGAAACACCCGTTAGCACTGCATACACGTAAACAAAATAGTTTATAACTCCTTTCAGGATCCGTTAATTTATAACGTCTATGTGCGAACAGTTAAATGTATTCGTTCAAGCGATTATCAGTCAGTAGCACGAACACTGGATAAATCAACACTGTTTATAAATCCATCAAAGGACCGGCTTGGCCATCCACTGTTGTACACTTAATTTGTTGTACACTTTGTTGTAGTACACTGTAATTTCAAGAACCAAGTATTTAGGCCTAGGGTGCCTATTCTAGTACTCCGCTGGATATCTCCTTGATGGATGTGCTACAGTGCAGTCCTGCATTCTATAACTGGCACACTTGGCACCGACACAGCATCATGTAATACAGTTGCTATCTTTACAAGCCAACAATAACGCTTGTGACAGGCCACATAAACTTTATTGTGATTAAAGTTACACGTTACAAGATGATGATGATTATTCAATAAAACGTACGATAATAACTCCCTATTATCTACTCTGAGAATATAAAAGAATTACACTCTTTTCTCAATGGACTCCTGCCATTATAATAAATAAATAGACATTAAACTGTCTCCCGTGTAAGTACGGTTAATTAAATAAAACCTCACAAAGAGGGAACGTCTGCTTCGAACAAGGGAAATATTTTGACTGCCGAATCCTTTGTGTTCTGCAGGAGCCTTTGTGTTAATCGCCCAGCATTCAATTAGCTGAATTAATCAAGTAACAGAAAGTATTGTGAACGGCACTCATAGAAAGAAGTAGAAAGATCGAAGAACACACTAGACAACATAAAAATCGAAAGCTATAGTTACCGTGCCGGGAATTGAACCTGTCACCTCCAGACGGCGTCTGCGCCTCGCCATGAATACAAGTGCACTAAGATACATGGTCAACTCGGCACCCCCAAAAAAAGGTGTCTCATTGGCCATGTCTATCGTACAGCTTGAAATTCACGACTATGGAATATGGACAGAATTCATTTTAACCCATTGAAATGGCACCATAGGTTACAGAAATTTATATTAACGAGGCAAATGTCAAATAACAATCACAGCAACAATTTACGTACACAGTAGACCTTATTGCCCTGTCTAGAATACACAAACATTTTTTAGAAAGGTATTTGATTGGTAGGTTCCGGTGTGTATACGTCATTCCTATAAATAAACAGAGAGGGGAACCATTTGAAGCCGTTAAATATTATGAATTAATCAAGTAACAGAAAGTATTGTGAACGGCACTCATAGAAAGAAGTAGAAAGATCGAAGAACACACTAGACAACATAAAAATCGAAAGCTATAGTTACCGTGCCGGGAATTGAACCTGTCACCTCCAGACGGCGTCTGCGCCTCGCCATGAATACAAGTGCACTAAGATACATGGTCAACTCGGCACCCCCAAAAAAAGGTGTCTCATTGGCCATGTCTATCGTACAGCTTGAAATCCACGACTATGGAATATGGACAGAATTCATTTCAACCCATTGAAATGGCACCATAGGTTACAGAAATTTATATTAACGAGGCAAATGTCAAATAACAATCACAGCAACAATTTACGTACACAGTAGACCTTATTGCCCTGTCTAGAATACACAAACATTTTTTAGAAAGGTATTTGATTGGTAGGTTCCGGTGTGTATACGTCATTCCTATAAATAAACAGAGAGGGGAACCATTTGAAGCCGTTAAATATTATGAATTAATCAAGTAACAGAAAGTATTGTGAACGGCACTCATAGAAAGAATTTTTATGTTGTCTAGTGTGTTCTTCGATCCTACTGTGTACGTAAATTGTTGCTGTGATTGTTATTTGATATTTGCCTCGTTAATATAAATTTCTGTAACCTATGGTGCCATTTCAATGGGTTGAAATGAATTCTGTCCATATTCCATAGTCGTGGATTTCAAGCTGTACGATAGACATGGCCAATGAGACACCTTTTTTTGGGGGTGCCGAGTTGACCATGTATCTTAGTGCACTTGTATTCATGGCGAGGCGCAGACGCCGTCTGGAGGTGACAGGTTCAATTCCCGGCACGGTAACTATAGCTTTCGATTTTTATGTTGTCTAGTGTGTTCTTCGATCTTTCTACTTCTTTCTATGAGTACCGTTCACAATACTTTCTGTTACTTGATTAATTCATAATATTTAACGGCTTCAAATGGTTCCCCTCTCTGTTTATTTATAGGAATGACGTATACACACCGGAACCTACCAATCAAATACCTTTCTAAAAAATGTTTGTGTATTCTAGACAGGGCAATAAGGTCTACTGTGTACGTAAATTGTTGCTGTGATTGTTATTTGACATTTGCCTCGTTAATATAAATTTCTGTAACCTATGGTGCCATTTCAATGGGTTGAAATGAATTCTGTCCATATTCCATAGTCGTGGATTTCAAGCTGTACGATAGACATGGCCAATGAGACACCTTTTTTTGGGGGTGCCGAGTTGACCATGTATCTTAGTGCACTTGTATTCATGGCGAGGCGCAGACGCCGTCTGGAGGTGACAGGTTCAATTCCCGGCACGGTAACTATAGCTTTCGATTTTTATGTTGTCTAGTGTGTTCTTCGATCTTTCTACTTCTTTCTATGAGTGCCGTTCACAATACTTTCTGTTACTTGATTAATTCATAATATTTAACGGCTTCAAATGGTTCCCCTCTCTGTTTATTTATAGAAATTCAATTAGCTGGTATCCCAGGTAACAGACCCGACCGGTGGCCGCTGTGTGAACCTTTCACCTGCGCTGTGACCACTAGAAGAAACTAGAAGAAACTTTAACTCTTTGGACAATAAGATTACAACAGTCACCAAGTTCCGACACACCAGACCGATGTTCTCTGTAGCAAATTTGTCGGTAATGCTCACATCAATTGGCTTTTTTTCAAGACAGAGTTGGTTGTTACTCTGTCATCCATGTTATTTTAACACTTGCTCCAAAAACAACATCTCTGCTGCTTCCAGTCTCTTACTAATGTGGTCATCCGTTCAGTCTCCAAGATTTTTGTATTCACGAAAACTGTTTTCCTATTTCTTTTTCGAATGTAGTGTGTTTTTTGTCAATATTAGTTCATTTTTCTATTGTTTCTGCTCATCACTAATGTTTTCGCCATCATCATTTCAAGGTTGCCTAGCCCGAAGTCTAGTACTGAAAGTGTCTATGTGGCGCTGTGGTCAAGCTGTTTGCCTTGCGCTCTAAAAATTATGGGTTTGTTTCACGGATTGTGCTTTTCGGTTCACGAGTGCAAGTTTTATGGGGATCCATGGGTTCGTCACTGAAACTATAGAAGCTTTGCGTGAGATTTTTTATAGGCGGCTAGCCGTTCTGCCGAGTGAGACCAAGCCACACTGGGAAAAGAGGGAGGGGGATGGGGGAAGGGGGGTTGGACCTAGATGCAATTTAAGTTAGGAGGAACGACTTTAAACCTTTAACCCCGTTAAGTCTTCTGTCCACATCATTCTACTGTTCTGGTGTTTTCGGCTGCTACCTTCAGCTCAGTATTAGTCCTTGTTAGACTGTGTCTGCGTGTTGTTTGTCCTTACTGGGATACACAAAAGCTACAACGCCTTTCTAACAAGCCTGAAGTGTTTTGAAAAATGTGGTGTTATTTATTTGTATAGACCAGTCTCAGTTTTATTAGGCTAAAGCCCTGTATTCACAATGTGAATTTGAAAACAGAAGAGGTTAAAAAATTGAACAATGAAAGTGATAAAAATTGGTCCACTTGGATATAGATATATAGGATTGAAACAAGACGCACTGATGCTTTTCAACAACTTTGCAGTGCTTTGAAGCAGAAGATGATGGTTTCCTATCAAGAATTTTGACTAGAGATGACACTTTGGTTTACTGCCACGTGACGGAAGAGAAGAGAGCGAACAAGGAATCGAGCCACCCCCCCCCCAACCCTCTTAACGCAACTCCCCACCCCCCCCCAACCCTCTTAACTCTTTAATTCCCAAGGAACGCATCATACGTTCATAGGTTCCCGCCTAGAGGCCCAATGAACGCAGGATGCGCCGATTTTATATCTCTTTTGACTATCCCCTGGGCTCCTGATGCTAAACCCCCTGGGACTCAAAGAATTAACGCACCTACCCCCCCCCCCCCACCCCCTTTAAAAAAAAACCGAAACCAAAGAAGTTTTGCATCCAGCAATCTGCAGGAAAAGTTATGCTGACTCATTTGTCGTGAAGGAATAGTTATTTTAGAGCACTACAAGCCAATGAAGAAAAGTGTCTCCAGTAATACGTTTACAGGCCTTCCAAGTTTTCATCTTCCACTGCCGATGAAACCTAAACGACGTGGACTTCTGAGTGAAAGTATCCTTCTGCAATGTGACAATGCTTGACAATATACTGCCCATGCAACAGTTGAAACCATCGAAAAGCTCCACTTTCAGTTTGTGCACGGTCCCCGTACTCGCAAGACCTAGCCTCAATTAATTTACACCCGTTTGATCAACTCATAGAGTCATTGTGAGGATTTACTTTTCGGTCTGATGAAGAGGTACCGTTGGTCGTGGTGTGAGTGGTTACACACGCGACCAAGAGATTAATTTTTTTACAGAAGTACACACATCTTATTGGCCCTGGCGGACTTGCATTGAACGCAGTGTTTACATCGAAAAGTGGTAAATTTGGTGTGTATTTTTGCAGAATATATACACCACAATTATGTGTGCGCTCACACACACCCACACACATACACACATACCCACAGCTAAGGTTTTCATGTGAAGCCTACTTACTACTTATTCACAGTCGGTGTCTGCCATTGCTCCTTCTCTTAATTTGTTTACGATGTAGGCAAGAAATCTTTGTGGACTTTCTATTCTTTAATGCTATTAGTTCTGTATTTCGTACCATAAACTCTTTGCTGTGTGACATGGAAAGTATCAGAGAAGCAATCTTCCACAGAAGATATAATCAATCTTATGATTTTCCAAGGTATCAGAGAAGCAATCTTCCACAGAAGATATAATCAATCATATGATTTTCCAAGGTATCGGAGACGCAATCTTTTACATAAGGTATAATCAATCATATGATTTTTTAAGATATCAGAAAAGCAATTTTCATCAGAAGATATAATCAATCAAATGATTTCCCAATGTTTGAGCAGCAATATGTGCGCTATTAGCATGAAAGTTGTTATTTTAACAGATTAGATTCGAAACAAAATATTGTACCTACATATGTATTTGCTTCTCTCTTACCAGTCAAACGGTCTGGAAGATATTAACATTTTTTTTCCCTGTGCGTAGAAGGAAAACAGTTGAAAAACCCTGCTTCACAGCCCACTATAAAAAGATAAAAGAATACGTATTCCCTGGCTAGCTTTCCTAACTCAATCACTTTGCTGCTAAAGGCGTCATACATGTTTTGTGCCTGCCTTAGTTTTTGTCGGCCCTTTCTTTACGATCTTTGTATGCTTAAGAATTATACCTACATTAGTCACAAAGCAAGACCATTTCATAATTTCGCAAACTAATTTTTTAAAGGCAGTACTGGTAAACTACATGTCATCTACAATAGGAACACTGATGAGTGAGTGATGGAAACATGATGAAAAATGACAAAATACTGAAGGAGAAAACACCGTTTAGTGGCTACTTGTCGTGATACGAGTGATTCGAGGAATCGAAAAAACAATTAGACGCTAACAACATGGACTGAGGTGCAAGTGGAAGCAGAAACAGATTCAACCGACCATGGCTGAAGAGGAAGCAGAAGGGCGTGTAACCAACTGACCGAGTAAGGGGAAGGGAACGTGCACGTGTAGCCAACTGACCATAGCAGTGGAGGAAGTAGGGTGAAGTGCTGACCATGGCTGGATAGAAAGCATAAGGGCGTGTAACCAACTGACCGTGTACAGGGAAAGGAACGGGCACGTGTAGCCAACTGACCATAGAAGCGGAGGAAATAGAGTGAAGTGTAGCCAGCTGACCGTGGTGAAGGCTCAGACCAAGGAGTTTTCAATGAACACACGTTTACTGGAACACTTAGTACTGTTCATCCCTTTTGATAGGGACAGTGATGTGATATCCATCCTGGTTAAACATGTGTAGACACATGTAGACACTATTCTAGCAATTCGCGTTGTTGTATTCTAATGCATGCACGTCACTGTATAACATTATACTTATAGTTTCACAACTCTTGTTACACTTGACACAGTACGCTTAGGAAAGGCGAAAATAAGAAAAAAAAGTGTGGCAGGGTTATGGTCTTCGTGGCTAAGTGGTCAAGATGTTTGCTTTGAGCTCTGAAGATCGTGGGCTCGTGTAATGGCTGCGTCGTTTGACTTACGGACAATTGTTTTCTGAAATCAGTGGAGATATTCACTGAAGATTCCGAGTTCGTGCTGTATACGGCGCTTTCGACAGACGGCTAACTGTTCTGCTGAAAGAGACCGAGCCAATTGGAATAACATCAGGTGCAGTAATGTCGAGCCTCTCGAAAAAAAAAAAAAAGAAGAAGATAAGAAGAAGAAGACAATTTTGTGTTGTAGCAGAGAAAAGGCAGATAAAATCAGGAAAACACACTCAGACATTATGCTCACTAATATTTATTAGTCTACATAATTGTTAATCATTTTGCTAGTGTCACAAATCTAGCAGGGCGATGGTAGATATTAAAACAATAACATCTACGCATATTATCATATTAAAAATTTTTCAATTTCAATACTGCTTGCAAACACTCTAGCCGTGGTGTCCATGGCCACCGCCGTGTCCCCCATGTCCTCCTCCATGTCCTCCATGTCCGCCCCCATGTCCGCCCCCATGTCCTCCACCATGTCCGCCCCCATGTCCTCCACCATGTCCTCCACCATGTCCTCCATGACCACCACCATGACCACCGCCATGACCTCCGCCATGACCCCCGTGACCTCCGCCATGACCTCCGCCGTGACCCCCGTGTCCTCCTCCATGACCTCCGCCGTGACCTCCACCATGACCTCCACCATGACCTCCGCCATGACCCCCGTGTCCTCCGCCGTGACCCCCATGACCTCCTCCATGTCCTCCGCCGTGACCATGACCCATGACGCCAAACACCAGAAGGCCTAAAACAAAATAGATATACAATTTGTAATATGCAGTGTGTTTTAGAGCACAAATTGGAAGAAACAAAACATTTACAGCCCTACACTTAGATGATCTATACTGATATTCAGAGACAGTCAGATCCTTAGCATATATAAAACTAGACAGCAACGATAACACCGACCCTTAACTCTTTCTGGCCCGAGCAACACACCAAGTATACTCTGCTTTTGTCTATGTGTATCAAGGCAACACATGGTGTGCCATTTCATTCATGATTAGTTTTGGCATGCAAAGGAAATCTGGTCAAATATATTAAATGCAGCTCAGTATGTGCTGTATATTTAAAAAAGTCATACACTGATGCCTCTTTCACTGTGATTATGTTACCAAATTGGGTTTCTGTTTTGAAGCTATTTTGGCTGCAAGAGTTAAAGGACACGGTACTTCTGAATGTCTAATACAAGTAATTAAAAAGAATCCTTTCAAATCATCCGTGTATCCGGTGTGTGGTGCAAGATCCACACATTATCAAAATGTTGAATGTTAAAAAAGGAATCGAAATCGCAACACTCTAGACACTCAGATAAGCCACCCTCATCTTTATCAGCAAGCGAAGAGTTCCAGTTCCGATGGTACTAGAAACTATTTGATCGTTCTTCCGTCTCACCTTTCCCTTGAGTGTTGAGCTTCAGCCAGGTCCCCTGGTAACTCAAAGCAGCGTTACTTTCCTCAAGACGTAGATTATTAGACCAATGGAACTCGATCGGTGATTTAGTCAACGTGAAGCTGGTCCCTTTTACTCCCCAGGACATTTCCCGTTACTAATTTAGATTTATGTTACCAAGAGCCGAGGTCAATTTTAGGATATCGGCAGCTATGCTTCTTTTCTTATTCTTTGTGTTCACCTGCTGTAAACTCCGGCAGAAAGATTTGGTTCTTCGTCCACTTCTAGAATTTATTCTTGTTCCCGAGTTCCTTTTCTTGAGTTGTGCGTGTACATCCATTTTACAGGTGTGGCTAATTATGTACCCAGACTGTTGGTTCTTTGCCTCTCGGGCAGAGGCACTCCGACTTCGAATGAAACCCATAATTACTCGACTCTTACGACATGCTTGTCAGGTATTCGTGTTAACCATATACAGTGGAGCCCCGAAATCCGCACAGTAGGAACATGATCTGTTTCGAATCTAATACCATATGACCTGTATGTAAACGTTTAGCTATTGGGCCCTATATATTATGTAATCTAGTGAATACTTATATCTACCAATGAATTTACAGCACCCCTAATTTTCAAATGCCTTGGTTAGTTTCGATGCAGACAGAGGAGCCGGTGCAAACAGAACTGTTCTGGGGTCGACCTGGCATCACACAGTTTGATTCCATATAATTTATAATCTTCTTGGAAATGCTTGTTAATGATAGAAGATTATTGCGTGCTAATTCATTTGAATGTGCAAGTATGCCAGCGGTTAAAAAAGTGTGAATGACTTTGAAACCTGTCAGTGTATCTACTTGGCAGAAATTAGAAACATACAGTGTTCATTCATTAACCACCAATTCTTCATCGTTAAGTGTTCGTCCGTTAGTAAAAGAGACTGACTGCACTGATAGAGCATGCTTCGAGTTATGTCTTATAATGCTATTAGGCAGTGTTAGTGGTTACGATACAGCTTGCTAATTGCGGTGTTTCTTATCAAAATGGAACAAATCAGCCAGCTGCTAGAGAGCACTAAAAGAGATCAGCAGGCCACACGGAAAAAGGCCGACCAAAAATAAACTGACGGGGGAGGTAAAGAGACACTACAGAAACGAATTAAGACATTGCCACATGTTACGCATCTAGCAAACTGACAGAGAACTACATGTAACGCCTCTGTGCGACGCTTTACGGCCCAACAGGTATAACAAAAGAAGAATGGAAAGTACTGCTTCTTCTGTCGTTGGACTCTTTGCTCTCAGATAGGAACCCAACAGTCGTTTTCGTCTGAAAAAAATTGTGTGTATGATTGAATTTTGATTCTACCCTGGATAATATCGCCAGGCATACAGCCCCCCCCCCCCTCCCCCCACCCTTTTCCCCCCTTTTTCCGTATCGAATACTACATTGATGGAGAAGGTAAGAAACCCTCTCACTTCATACACAGAACGTGTGGAAACATAATACTGTTCACCTGGACGGCAGAATCGGATATGGAGCGACATTTAGTTGCACGTTTTGTCATCTTTGGCTGTAAAATATCCTAAATAGGAGATAGTTTAGTAGTTTGAGGAATTTTGACAGTGACAGAATTTTGTACTTAGGTTCAATGAACAAAGCATAATGACTGAATTCCGTACATAACACGTGATCAGGTTAAAACAAAGTACTTACCGATGCAAATTGCAAGAAGGAATGTAGTCTTCATTCTAGCAGACCCGAGATACTACCTCGTCAACAACTGGCAGCAGGCAAGGAACAGCAGCTGAACAACCACAGTTCGGGTGTTTGAGCAGAATAAAACACCTGCAAAAGTTGTCCTTTTTTATAGCCAGTCTGAAGTATCCGTTAACGAGGGGCAACCACAAAAACAATCAAAATATTTGTGAAAACATGTAAATGAAACATCTGGCTGACTTCTCTAAAAACAGGTGTAAGTAAACTACTAGGTACATTGTTGCATGCCAGTGGTATATATTTGAAATGGAATGTGAATGACTTGAGACGCATTAAGAAGGTTGGTAGTTGATAGGAACGTTGCTTCTTTCAGATTCACTGTTAATTGTGGGAAACAGGAAAAATAGGAGGGGAGGGAAGAGGGTGTGGGGGGGGGGGGGGGGGGGTCACACATTGCTAGACTCGTAATCTAGTTTTTACGATCATTATACTAGCAGAAAGAAAGTTCTAGACTCGTAATCCTAGTTTTTACGATCAATATACTAGTAGAAAGAAAGTTGCTAGACTCGTAATCCTAGTTTTTACGATCAATATACTAGTAGAAAGAAAGTTGCTAGACTCGTAATCCTAGTTTTACGATCATTATACAAACAGAAGGAAAGTTGCTAGCCTCATATTTCTCGTTTTTACGATCATTATACTAGAAGAAATAAATTTTCTAGACTCGTAATCCTACGATTACTGAAGATTATGAGATCACAGAGCAATCAGAACTAACAGGATTTAAAAAAAAGGAACTAAAAGAAGAAATGATTAACTCTGTCAGTACCAGGAGACTCACCATCCGTTTTTTGGCTACTCTTTATAACAACTTTACACATTTCTTATTCCCCCCCCCCCCAACCCCTTTAATTTGTTTTTAGGTATGTTGATCAGTTATATCCCAATAATTATAATATATTCGCCTTTCATGGAACTGTCATTTATATTTCCGTAACACTGAAACAAAACAAAAACACGAGTTGCTCTGAGGTACATACACTTTAGGATAAACGGTGAAATAACAATCAACCGCAAAAAAAAGAGTTATAGAATAAAAAGGGAATAACTCTATTATTACTAAACGGCTGTTAAATGGACTCCTGGTACCCCAAACTGGAGCTTAAAAGCAAAGACATTTTTATTTTTTTAGGGAAGAATCTCAACACGGACAGAAGGGGGCCGTGGTAGTTAAATTAATAGCTCAGATACAGACAGTTCATGTGATATCTGTCTGTGTTAGAAGACCATAAGCACATTTTCTTTTATTTGGAAACACAAAGAAACGCATAGTGAGTTAATTGGTACGGAAAGAGTTGAAGTATAAAATACGCGTGAGAACAAGAATAGGAAAACACGGAATTATCTGCTGTATATAAATAACACCAGTAGCGTCTGTGGCTTAGGCGTTGCGAGTCCGACTCGTAATCCATCGTACCGCGATCGAAACCCACTGCTGGCTGCGTGGATTTTTTATCAAGGTACGAGACGTCGCAGGTCGACCCAGCCTAAAATGGGTACCAGGATGGGCTGTCCTGGAAAAATAAACAGTCGGTGTAATGCTGACCACATTACCCACAGAGTGCTGATGGTCTGTAAAAGTATGGGCGCTCTTCCCATATGCCCGATACGCCTAAAGGCGTGGAAAGGGATCTTTACTTTACTTTACTATAAAACATCAGTGTTGATAATTTCCCCGTGTGGGTGTGGGTTTAGAAGCTCTTATGTAGAGAACATTAAATAGACCCCCTGGCCTACAACTGTCATGTCGCAGGGGGCGACTTTTTAGGGGTTCTTTTCTGTAAAGTCGGAATTCGTCTGCCTGGGAGGAAAGGGACCATTATTATGCATACAAATAAGTCAGATCTGTACAACGGATATGCACGCAAAAAAAAAAAAGTACTTGATCAAGACAAATAGTCCAGGAGTGGAAGAACAACCAGAACTGTCAACTGGAGTTTACAACCAGTGAACGAAAAGAAGAAGAAGAAGAAGAAGAAGAAGAAGAAGAAGAAGAAGAAGAAAAATTTTGATAATATGGAGAATATAACTGATGTACCAGATTACATAGTAATTTGATATTTCAGAAACTCTTCATCTCTTGGAAAGCTGCACTAAGAGATAATGAATTATTGAGCAATTTTTTAATGCGAATCTAAAAGTGGCAAATCCCTGAAATTTGACCCAACTGTATGAATTTAATAATGTTGGGGGATTCTCGGTTTGCGAGCTGTTCTGTCAGAAAAAAGTTTCGTTATAGTGCATGAATACGTCTTATTAGAAAAAAAACAAAAACTTATGACAGAGAAACTTCATGTCCATCTGAATAATTATCCCCAGTGACAAAAAAGTGTGTTCTTTTCGCGTAAACAGATATGGTGCTATTGCAGCAGTTTGTGTTTGTTTAACCTAAATCACAACTCGGAACTTTCGTTCAGAAAGAGTTATTTAAGACATCGTGACATTTTCAAGTGTGCCACGCATAACAGACATAACTTCCGCAAGTGTATAGAGCTGCTTCGTCATGCAAAAGACACTAGTAGGTTCTGTGATTTTAGTATTTAAACCCGAGGTTTGTAGGTAGTATTACAAGCAGTTTACAACTGACAGAAGAGCTGCGGCCTCAGCATCTGCTCCAGATTTACATCGAGACACCGCTTTATTTCTCTGACAATGAAGATCGCTTTCGTCGTCGCAGTTTGTCTGTGTAAGTATCTTTAACTCTTTGGTCATCTCAATTTGTCTGTGTAAGTATCTTGAACTCTTTCGGCTTAGATGAAACCATAATAATCCAGGCGCAAAATACAGTGCATATTGAAGGTGCCTGTTGTGTTGATGGAGAATTTCGGTATAGCCTGACGCAACGTAAGATGCACACAGATACGGACTTGTTGACTGGTGCACATAAATAATATCCAGTCACACATGGTTGCGTTGTTTAGTTCTGAAAGACTTTTATAATCAAGTGTCTGAACTAACTGTCTGACCTAGAATGTTTAGCAAAATAACATTTTCACACCAGTGTCAGATTCGGCAAAAGCTGATAGACTTATATCTGTATAGACAATAAGAGTTCATTGTGTGATGTGGTTCACAAAGGGGTTAAAATAACATCAAGGCTAGCATAACTTAGGAGTTCACATTACATCGGCGTTAACATTACTTCAGGGTTCACATTTCATCAGGGTTCACATTACATCGAGGTTAACATTACACCGAAGCCTCTACTTGTCAATATATATATATATATGTGTATATTTTAGTTTTCGTTGACAAAGGCACCTCGGTAAATCGTGCTTCTTTTTCTTGTTAACGTTTACCATCTGTAAACTCCGGTGGGAAGTTCTGGCTGTTCATCCATTTCTGGACTTTGGTCATCTTCCAGATAAGTTTTGCATACTCTTCGATTTACAGATCTGGCATATTTTGTATGCAGACTGTTGGTTCCTTACCTTTCATGCAGATGCAATCTAACTTTATAGAAAGATCATGTTTAAAATGTCTGTCTAAAGCGAATCCGAACCCAAGTCTAGCCACTTTTGAGCATCGCATGAATATTATACACGTGTTATGATATCTAAATATTCAAGCATCGGCAGCGAATGTGGCAGAGGCCAGACACTGTTTCTAAGACATGTTTGGGAAATTACCCTAAACATTTTTATCTCAGTGAGATTTTACTCCCCTCACCTTTATCCGAAGTGAAAATTTACGTTTCAGTCAAAATAAGTACACCTCAGAATATCTTTAATAGTCAGCATTATAATTATTTTCATTAGATTCGGTTTTTGTAACAATGGTCTTCGGGTAGCTAGATTTTTGTGCATTAACTCTACAACCATCTGTGTAAATTATTGTTAAAGTAACAATGACTCGTTTGTTACAGCAGGTGAACTGTTAGATTAAAGCTGACAATGGACAGTTCATGTTTGTAGGATGCCTCGTGACACTTTGGCAAGAACAGATTTCAGGTTGACGGTTGGTTGAATAGAGGAAACCCGGAGAAGGACTATATAATAAGAAATAAAGAAATGTAAAAAGACATCGGATCCCAGGGGCAGGAAAGCAATAGCGGGCCGGCAGCAATTGATATCACTTGTGTATGCCTTATGTGCCAACGGGGGCATGATGAGGATACATGCAGATATAAAGAAATTCATTTGTAAAGGAATAATGTTTTAGGAAAATATGAGTGCAAGTAATAATTCCCCTAGAGCAGGGGATTTCAACCGGTTTTTAGTGCTTCCTTCCCCTACCCCCCGAATATATGAGAAGAACTTCTCATCCCTTTTCCTCATGTCCCACCCAAAGTTTAAAATATGTGATTAAAAAGAGCTCAACAAGAAAATCCCAAGCACTCTTAACAACTTGGACAAAAACATTCACGTACCTTCAAGATCGCTGTGATGGTTGATACTTTGTCTTGACAATATCTGCAAGGTTTGTCTGATGTTGGACAAGGCAAGACGGAAATCACTCTCCCCGCCAAGCTCCACGTGGTTTTGTGCTTATGACTGTTAAAATATAATTATACAATTAAATTTAAAATAAAAGTTAGTATACCAGATTATTACATGTTCAAGGGAACTAATTTCCAGAATTGCATTAGGTCCACCCATCATACCCCCTACGCCAAAACTGCCTTGCTCCTCCCTATGTCTTCCCTCTTCCCAGGTTGAAACCACTGCGCTAGATTAAGCTAATGTGACAATTGTCTTGAGAGAAAGATATTGCATTAGAAATCTCAGTAACTGGCTCATTATACATCTTAGTGTTTGCTAATACAGCAAAACCTGGTTAAGCGACCCACAAATCAATAAGTTTGTATTACAAAGTTCGTGCTAACCGCGAGCTAATATATATGTTTTTATATATATACAGACCTGGTGGGACCAACGTTTTATATTGTATAGCCGAGTGTTCGTGTTAAGCTAGTCAGTGTTAAGCTAGTCCGTGTTAACGAAGTGTTACTGTATTCAGATATAATTAAATAATCACTCCATGTGGGGTCATTGACTACATTTGGGGTGGTCGGTGTCTGGGGAAAAAGGGACGGGGAGCAAACCCACTGTTCCAACGTGATAAGCCACTAGTTAAGAATTTGCCTAAATCGAATGTGTTGGGTCAAAAGGCGCAGATGTCACAGACTAGACAAAAACCCCAACACAACTGTCAATAACCTTTGTAAATCTGAAAGCAGTTTCTGTTGTCTACTTCAGCCCTACGTGCATTTATGATAGTAACAGGAAGGCTATCCTTGTCTAATACTAGACCCATACATTTAGAATTTTTTATTCATACTTATTATAAACATGAGACATCGATAAAGTGATCCGAGAGAGAGAGAGAGAGAGAGAGAGAGAGAGAGAGAGAGAGAGAGAGAGAGAGAGAGAGAGAGAGAGAGCCTTTCTGAATTCTGAATAATACATTGATGGGCCCTGTGCAAAATGCACGAGACCAACAGTTCGTCTGTTTAACAGTGCTTTCTAGCACGTGTACTGTCGATCACATCCAACACGCTATGATGCCAGACTGTCCAATTAATGTCTTCTCTAATTAACATTTCTCTGACTCTCATTCTCTGTAACGTATCCAGTGTGACAACACACTACAGTTTACTTACCCTAAAAATGTCCCTAAGCATCTGCCCTTTTTTTTAAGCGGGTAGTCTGTTCTCTATTCAGGATCAACGTTATTAAACATCTTAGTGCAAAGATTGATTCCGCTTTCATTTGTTCATCAATGAGGCAATGGACATCCTTGGGGGTACAGCCAGGTCGAAAACTGTGAAAGAAATAAAGAGAACTGGTGAATCAATGTAGGAAGAACAGACACACCAAATCGTAGATAATTGTAGGAGATTGCAGAAAATGTTGCCTTCTCTGATATACAATGACGACAGACGAGTATCCTTAGTTTATATGCGGTAGTTCTTGGTAATATATGCATTAGTCTGGTGCTGGTAAATGTCTCTGGTCAGAGATCATATTGAAGGAGTATCGTGACTATTTAACAATTGCACGTCATCCCCTTGTGGGATGCAATTTTTAGTCATTCTGAAGTCCCACCCTGGCTCTTGACAGGGGCCGCAATATAGACACGCATAAATATGCCCAATGAATGAACGCGGTATCCGGGACCTCTCCACGGGTGATCCTTGTCCACATGGTGGCACTTTGTATCATCGGGTGTTTATCGCTTGTGTGATGTTCCAGTTTTTATCTTAGAGTTACCTTTGTTTATTCTTTTCTTGTAGGCTTCCTGGTTGTTGAAGTCATGAGTCACGGTCACGGAGGAGGTCATGGTGGTGGTCACGGAGGCGGTCACGGAGGAGGGCATGGCGGTCACGGTGGCGGTCATGGAGGCGGTCACGGTGGCGGTCATGGAGGCGGTCACGGAGGCGGTCACGGAGGAGGGCATGGCGGTCACGGAGGAGGACGTGGCGGTCACGGCGGAGGACACGGTGGTCACGGCGGAGGTCATGGCGGTCACGGTGGAGGACACGGTGGAGGCCACGGTGGAGGACACGGTGGAGGACACGGTGGAGGACACGGTGGGGGACACGGTGGGGGACACGGTGGAGGACACGGTCACCATGGTTAAGAACATAAACATTTGTTTGAATCAATTCTGGGAATTGAGTTTACAGCAATTGTTCAACGACCAACTTCTAACTCCTGCCATTTTTGGAACAGTCAACCCTTCTCTTGTGTGATCTAGATGATAAATCATTCATTTCAGCAATGAGCTACTTTCACTGTCTCTGTGATAGCTGACCATCACGTGTTGAACTTGCTGAGCTTAGATTTAGCATGAAAACATAAGGCTGCAAATACTGGGTTTGAGAAATTTCCATAAAACATGGTGTTTTTTTTAATGGAGAGTAATCAAATACATAAATAAACACATCTTTAACAGTGTTTTTTAGTCATGTATATTAACCGTAACGCTCGCCGTGGATCGGAAGGTCGTGGGTTCGCTCCCTGGCGGAGTCGGACATTTTTCAAAAAATGACATTGGCTCTCAGGTCGACCCAGCCTTGAGTGGGTACCGGGTGCAGTCCTGGGAAGTAGAGGCAACCAGCGTGATGCTGACCATATCACCCATTTTGTGCCAAATGGTCTATAAATTTAGGTCTAACCCTATATGCCCTGTGTGCCTAAAGGCGTAGAAAATGGTCGTTTACTTGTACTTATACTCACTGTAAGAAAAACATGTGAATGGTTTGCCACTTATTAAAGTACGCTCGCAAGTGGATCGGAAGGTCCGGGGTCGGGTCAAGACGAAGCCAGACTTTAAAAAAAAAATTTTTAATGACCTAGGCTCCCAGGTCGACCCAGCTTTAAAAAAGTACCAGGTGCGGTCCTGCCTGCGAAGTAATGGCGGTAGACGTGATGTTACTCACATCATCCATCAAATGCTGATCGGTCAATAAAAACTGTCTTGCCCTATATGTTCATATGCAGGAAGTCTTGAAACACCTTTACTTAACTTATTATAGTGTTTGTTTACTGTATTTTTTTTTTTTTTTTTTTACCAGTTCTTATTTAAGTCCTTTCATCGAGGCACTGTTTCGTATTCTAAACATCTGTTTGTAGGGTAAAATCCAAGCTCTTCTATGATTGTGCTGAATTTTTTTTTTTAAATCTTTAAAGATTCTCGTAAACTGTTTCAATCTTGAAAAAAAAAATTCACACAGCCATTGTGGACTCATTGGAGTATTTTGGCGATTATTATATTACCTTCTCATTTGTAAAGAGCAATCGGCACTCGATGCAAGAGATGGTAAAATCAAACTGGTGGTCATAAAGTACCAAAACATTGGAGTATTACCATCTTCTAACACGAAATGGCTTTTGTTCTGTCTGAGCAGTCGGTAGAAAGATAATGAGATACCACGAAACACTAAACACTTCAGCGAGATAAAATATAATTCTGACTTTATAATTTAACATCACCCTCCAAGAAACAATTGCTCTGTAAAACATAGGTCAAGCTCTCGTATGTCCAGTACACATAAAGGCGTGGAAAAGGGTCATTTACTTAACTTTATAATAATGGAGCACACTATTGCTAACTGCCGTTTCTGTTCTAGTCAGGTCTAAGCTGGTGTTAAGTTCTTCCTCAGACTAGCAGGAAGGAGGTGACCACAGTTCTACCACATGAACAACCAAAGTTGGGTTACCTCCCTCTGCTCTTACCGTGACAGAAGTTTCCTGCGTCAGAGAGATCTAAAATCGGTTATTTATTTTCAAGCTGCTCCTAAATCTAACAACCCAGCTCAAGAATAAAGGATGCCAAGTCACTCTTGCATGGGTACCAGCACACAGAGGTGTAATAGGCAATGAAAAAGCTGACATAGCAGCCAAGAAGGGAGCGAAATGTGATGTTTTAGTAGATGTAGGACTCGGAAAAACTGAAAGGACTGGCATAATCAAACGACATATAATTAAAATGTGGAAACTACAATGGCAAGGGAGCAATAAAGGCAGAGATGCCTACAACAACCTTTAAGAGCCCAGCCTTAACACACAGGTACGGGACAAACTGAAAATCCCAGCTAACAAACTAATATGGAGAGCTAGGTTAGGGTGGCATCCAGAGAAATGTACATCTCCTCTATGTCTGGACTGCTTTCAAGATAACACAATAGAGCACTATATAATAAACTGCACTAAATATAAATTGGAGAGGAAACCCATTGAGGAGTATTTTCTAAAACGCAAACAACAAATTACTGCAAACAAATGTTTAAAGGTAGATAGCAATAGAGACATCCAAAAACTGGTTAAACAATACCTTTTTAAAACAAACCCAAACTAAAAAGACCAGATTAAGAATCTACTCAGTACAACAGAAGGAGCTGATCAGATGGTAACTCCGCACACCCAAGCGTCAGAGAGCTAGTGTAAGTATGATGAGTGCATAGATGTGAACTTGGATACACACACAAGGATGAGTGAGTGTAGTGTGCATTTATGGATACAGAAGACACAGTGTATGTAGATGGATGGTAAGGGATCACGTATGGATAGGACAGTGGGAATATAGCTGGGCGAAAGATACAGATGAATGAGTACATGGATATAAAAATGTATTACTGTATGCATGTATATGTGGGTATGAGTGTGCATGTGTGTATATATATGGGAGCGTGATATTTGTGTGTACGAATGACAGTGCACTCAAAGAACCGACAAATTGTGTTGCTGCATGTCTGTTAATTAATGAGAACATGGAATGAGGTGTGTACGCAGTAAGAAGGTCATCAACACACACCATCCACCAAAACCTGGTAAGACAGTACAGGGCAGGTCACATACAAGTAACGAGACATAACTCAAAAGTGACACGACCAGACGATACTACAGACATAGCGACACAAAACGCACAAGACATGGAAGAGTGAATGTCACTACGTGTGGATGTGCTCGCATATAAAAGAGTTTGCGTGTGTACGTAATGTCAATTAGGTATGCATACATGGATAAGTATGAAAGGACGTGCAAATATGTAGTGTTGTCTACGTGTATGAGTACTCGAGTCATGTACGCATACACCTAGTTGGGTGCGTCCATGTACTCCGGGGATTCATACACAAAACCATACCATTCAACAGCATGCGTACAACATGCACATGACCGACAGGACTCACAACAAGATACGACTGACAGCAAATAGGGAAAACAAGTGACTCAATAATGACAGAACACATAACCACCAATACCACCCCATCATTTGGATGATAGCAAAGGTTGGTAACGTGATACACATAGTCCCGGCAAAAGGCCACGCTAGAATCCAGCAAGACGGCAACGACGAGAAATGACTGAATGGCCTCCCGCCCCATTTCCCCTTACCCTTCCCTACCTTTCGGATGCACTATGAGTTTAACCCCCCAACCCATTCCCACAGAGAGCACTTGAGTTCGTTACCCAACATGCCACAACAATTCTCATCGCCGAACATTTGGATCTCAAAGCGTGAGCTGGATGCTCCGGTTATATGGCATTTACGTACACCGGAGTTTAGCTGTCAACACAACCCGACCACATAATAACAGATGACGACTGGACCCGCTTAAGTCTCCACATAAACTCTCACATACATATCCATTACATGACTAACCCTTTCATATTACAGGAAGACAACTATAAGACCACTGTGGTCACACGCGGAACATTTTCACATTTCGGAACAATTCAAATTCAAAAACTGTTTTCAGTACTTTTTGGCATAATTTAAATACTCAAAATTTTAAAACAATAAATGGTGGTCCAAAGGACGTTGTGTATGGAAGCTCGCTCTCATTCGAGATACGCCTAGCCAGATCAAAGGGAGACAGAACAAACAGGAAACATCAAGAACGAAGAAGGACGACATGCACCAGTGACAACAGGACGAGCGGTTTGATTCGGATGGAAGCATGAAGCCCAGAAATGGCACAAACACTAAAATTCAGTCACGAAATTGACGCAAATAACCCAGACCACAAATATAGGCGGAGACTGCTACTAGCCTAGGCTAGCTAGCAGCAGTCTGAACGTGGTCGAGCTTTTCTTTTTTTTTTTTCTCAAAAGGACTTGGAAGCTGCTGGATCTGTTCATAATGATATAAGATATGTTCTCTTATATTGACTATGGAAAAATTACTGCACTATCTGTTGCCCACCTGTTTTTGTGTATATTTGACAATCCATTGTCATCCTCATCTAGTATTTCAGCGCTTGGGTGGCCATAAAGCTATTCTCTTCTGTTAGTTCCACAGTGGAAGCCAAGTAAATATAATGGTTAGACGCTCGACTACTATACAGCGGAAAAGTTAAGATTAAAATCCATGTTAATGTGGGTTTTGTTTCGGAATTGCCCTTTGCTACCAGATCGACCCGCCAAAGATTGTTGCCAGGTAAAATTCTGGCAAGTAAATGTTGATCTCGTTACTTAACGAGCACGTTATGTTCGGTAAAATATAGGTCTATCACTATATACCCAATACTTTAGGGAAAATGAAGTCTCTAAGCTACAGACGGACCGTAGGAATACTGCATCGCATGCCCTATACGTCTCTGGGGTTTTTGAAATGGACCCTTTACTTGCCTAGAATTGCACTTGTAAATCTTTGCAAGTGTGATTTGTAAATAGCTGTCATTCCTTTATTCTTTCCCTTGTCTAACAGGCTGACATAATATACAAGTTTCAGGTAATGTCATGAAAAATAATGACAGCCGACGTGATATTGTCTACATTCCACATCGAGGGCTGGTCGGTCTATATAAATGAATAAGGTTAGCACGATATGTTTGATGCTCCAATTCTCTTACCCCTTTTGAATGAAATGTCTCAGACTTGCCCCCGCAATATAGGCAGGCCTTAAATATGGTCAATTGTCTGAACGCGGTTTCTGGGACCTCTCTACGGTGATCCTCCTCCACATGGTGGGACTTTGTGTCATCGGGTGTTTATCGCTTGTGTGATGTCCTAGTGGGGTAGAAAGTCAGTCAGTCAGATCTGTAGAATGAGAGAGACAGATGAGTTTTCATAGCACTAGGAACTCTATGGAAGGTTAAAGAGATTAAATCTTGTGTAAGCTCACAATATTTAGCTTTACAGTCAATTTGGTATTGCTGTGTGGGGCTAAATGAAATATGGAGAAATAACTAAGACAATTTCTTATAAACTATAAATATTTATCCTCCGGCGCCTGAGCAAAACAGAGAGAACCACTAATGTCGAGCTTCAGGATAGAAATAACAAATTCCAGTGGACCGAGAGGTCAAGAAAAGACTTTGATGGGGAGTAGGACCCACGATGAGAAAACTTTAGAAAAATATAGCATTGGAACCCTTAATGGTATAGGGATATATGCAGACCCATGCAAGCATGGAAATGGGAGATAAGAAATTAAATTAAAGAGATACTGAGGGCATCAGGTGAGATGCATGAAATAGCCAAATACAGGACTACTTGGCGTGAGTTTGCTGAGGGCCATGCTGTTTTTGAGAATAAGGGCAGACGAGAAGATTGTTCTTAAAGTTAACTGTGTGTATGTATATGTATATATATATATATATATATATATATATATATATATATATATATATATATATATATATATATAATGAAATAACACAACAAATACTGATTTGCCATAAATCTACTATCTATTAGGACGTTAACAGTTATTTATTCTTGCATGAAATTTAAAAAAGCTGTGATACTGCTATCTGCTCTGAATAGGCTGGGTTCAAATCTGCATCAAGAATATTTTTTATCCTAGTCTGGCCTTTGATATGTATTAAACATTTTATAGGAATTAAAGACTAACGGCGTAATACTGACATCACCACAGAGTACCCACTGGTCACTGGAAATATGGATTAGTCACCAAGTGCTACATGCGCCACTGAAAAGATTCATTTCAACTCTTCAAAACATTTATAACTGAGAACCGAAACCATAACGTCCAGAAATTCAAGCAAAAACGGTTTAATCACTTCACAGAGATCTATCCCCAAATCAACAAAGCGCCATCGGCAAATTCCCTAACGCCAAGCTTTTCCTTTCAATTTGTCTACAGTAAAGAACTATACTATTAATCTAGCCGCGCAAAGTATATATATATATATATATATATATATATATATATATATATATATATATATATATATATATATATATATATATATATATATATATATATGTATGTATGTATGAGAAAATCGCATTGTACCAAGAACGAATAAGTACGGATTTGTTTTCATATAGTTGTAAAACATGTTAACGAAGAAGCCCTCAAGTCTAATGTCATGAGTTCTGTATATTGTTCTATGAGTCTTTAACTGACATGATGAATTATTACACTGTCGAGATAATTCATTAAATGTCGACGTGACCTACCTATTTCTAAGTATGCAAGCTTAGCATGAAGCGTACCACGGCTTCTGAAATGTCTTGTACAAGGTCCGACAATTAAGTAATAAGACTAATTCCATAAAAATTAAAATAATCATTAGTTGAAGATATAACCTGTATCTAATTTATAGTAAGCATTGATACAGTAAGTGTCACGATCTAACAAACACAGGAACGACCTCTGTAGTTTTTCTGTTGTTATAACCCTAAAAGTCAATGTTACGGCCCTTTGGTTAATATCAATATCGTTTAAGAAGCGTCCTTTCAAACTAATTTTAGTTCTGGGAATAGAAAATGATTACAGGGAGTCAAATCTGGGGAATAGGTTGGAAGGCTAAGATCACACACTTGTTTTTGGGCCAGAAATTCTTGTTTTGATGATGTCTATTGGGTACTCAACCCGCTGATGTTTGTGGTCATCATACATGGTACAAACCCGCAAGCAACTTTTTTCTTGCCAAAATCCTGCACTAAAATGTTATGAATGGTATCTCTAGCAACACTAGATTTATCTGCCAATATCCTTAAAGTAAAACAATGATCTTCTTGTATCCGTTCTCTGACTTTTGCAAGGAGTTCATCATTCATCATCTGGCGTGGGCGATCATGCCTCTTTATGATCTGCGATCTCCTGCAGCATGTATCAGTTCGTGTGCCGACACACCTCCATGCCATGCAAGAAGACAGTCAAGCATCTTCTCTTGTTGTCTTCCTCTATCCCTCCTTCCACATATCTTTCCAGTGGTCACAACATGTTCTATTTTCCCTCTTCTCATAACATGGCCAAAAAATGATGACTGTCTCCTTTTGATGTCTGTGAAAAGTTCTCTTCGGGTTCCCTTTCTTGGTTACTCATTTTGGCTGTCCAAGGTATTATATATATATATACCACCTGAAAATTTGTGCACGAGACAAACAATTATCTCCTTAAACTTGTTGCATCGATTCAGCTGTTTTAATGGCGCTTTTTCTGAGTTTTGAACATAATTTAATGTTAGCTTTTTTGCTACGTAACAATGCACATTTGACTAGGTCAACAAAATGGCAGCTTATTCGTTGTCTCCTTATCGAGCGGCAATGAAAAGTTGCCAGATCGTAGATGAATGTTGCCTCTTTAGATTTTATGCTTTGCTTCATAGAGGGAATTTTTGTTTTGGCTATAATAAAATAAGTCTTATTACTTAATTGTCGGACCTTGTATATTTATTTCCAGTGTTGTTTCATCATCATCAATCAGCAAGTTCTTTACAGAACATGACTCTCTTCATGTCACTCCCGAAGAGCTAGCTCTCCGGCCCTATGTGCTTTCAATACCGGTGCATCCTCAATGTCTTGTATCCATCTTCACGGTAGTCGACCCCTGCCTCGCCTTCCACAAACTGCATCTTCCATCACTGTCTTTTCCAAGCCACCATGCCGCTTGATGTGGCCAAAACACTTCAACTTTCGTGACAGGATGCTGTTCATGAGCCAGTTTTCCTTAATGTTCAACTCGTTCAGAATGTCCATGTTTTTCCTCTCCCTGATCCATGGTATTCTAAGAATTTTTCTATAACATTTTAATTTAAAAGCTCCAATCTTTTCCCTCAATGACTGAGTGAGAGTCCAAGACTCACACTGGTAAGTTGCCACAGGAAAAAATAATGCATAAACTCAAAACGTTTACTTTAACCAATTTACTAGTGCTTTGCCATAGGTTCTTCTTGCTATTTAATCTCTGCATTGCTAATGCAAGGCTTCTTCTGACTTCTTTTAAGCAGTCGCCACTGTTGTTCAATAAAGAGCCCAAATATTCGAAATCTGTTACATTTTCTATTTCTTCATTTTCGATTGTGATACTCGGTTGGTGTGCTGTATTTACTGAGGACAAAATTTTTTTTTTAAATTAAAAAAAAAAAAAAAAAGATTCACTTTTTCGCTGTGTTTTTTTAAAGGCCAGAATTAATTTGTTTGAACCTTGTACACTGTTGGAAAGGAGAACTGCGTAGTCAGAATTTCTGAGTTTTAGGATAAGATTACCTCCAATTTTTAGTGGATCAAAGCTCTCACATGCCTCATCGCTAATTGCGTTTCTCATAACATTTTTAGCATATATGTTGAAGAGGGAGTGTCAAAGAATGTAGCCCTGTCTCACTCCTTTCTGCACTTCAAACCATTCTGATGTTTTACCAACTACTCTTACCGCTGCCTGTTGTTCATTGTGTAGAGATTGCATTAAGTGCACCAGATGTTTTGGAAATCCCATGACTTTTATTATATGCCATAGTGTTGTTTAGTTCACTTTAAAAAAAAAAAAAAACTTCTTCAGTCCTGCATGGTTTCAAAGTATAAACCCAATTTGGCAGAATAATCATTGCGAAAGAGATGTCAATATATGACTTTCAGAGATACAGCACACACTGTGCAACATTTAAAATATTTGGCCAGATTTCCTGTCCGTACCCAGACCAAACATGAAAAAAATAATAGCACACCATGTATTGCACCCGTACATATCGACATAAGCTGAGCACAAATGGTGCGTTACTTGGATGAGAAAGAGTTAGGGACAGCATTGGAAAGCAAATCCTGTAAATGGAAGTGAGCAGATGGACACAACAAAACAGAAACTATACTTGTTAATAGTATCGTTTTTTAAGCGGTGTAGTAGACATGGTCAATGAAGACACAATATTTTGGTGTGCATAGTTGATCACGTTCTTAGTACACTAGTTTGGAGGTGACAATTTCGATTCCCGGCAGGGTAACTAAAGCTTTCGACTTTTATATTGTCTAGTGATTCATTCTATGTTTCTACTTCTTTCTATAGGTGCCGATTAATACATTGCATGTTTGTTATATACTATGTTGACTTGTAAGGAAATATCACAATGACAAAGTCAAACTGAAAGGGAGAGGGGATTATTCCCAAAGCAAACTGTACAAACGAAGGAGGGAATAAAAAGAAATACTAAGATAACATCGACATCGAGATAAATTTCAGCTAAAAATTTTGCAAAAGAAAGACTATATTGGCTAATGTTAGGTTCATCATTATCATCATGTGACCTGTCAGCTGGAGTAGGCGCTCATGCATCTCCACAGATCACGATCCCTGGTTGCCTGGAACAGCTAACGATGGCATCCCTCCATGCCATCGTTACAGCCCATCCAGCATCTCCTCTCTTGGTCTGCCTCTACCCCTCTTTCCACTGATCTTTCCAGTTGCCATGATGTTTTCCAATGTTTCTTTTCTTATTACATGACCAGACAACCGTGTGTGTCTCTTTCTTATTGTTGTATATAGGATATTATACTTTCCTTGGTGGTGGAGAAGTGGGAGGGGCTGAGTGGTCTCGAGGCATGGTCTCCGCCACGAGTGCAAGAGGTTTCAGGTTGAATCCCTGGTAAGGGATGGGATTTTTTCACGTAGACTTGGACTTCTGGTGATTTCCCCTGGTCTCTAGGTAGTCAGATCAGAAGCCTGCGTGCATTGTTGCGAACGGAAAAAAAAATCCATTTTCAGTTGGAAATCGAAAAGAGTGGCCTAACGGCGCTGCTCGGGCAAAGTTTGGAGCTGAAAATCTACCCAAAGTATTTCAGGATCCTCGCCGGTACTGTAGAACCTGTGCACTGAGCTGAGCTTTTTGGGACTCAGACTTACGTTAGAAGAAGAACGGAGCACTTATGGGTTACTACCTGTTTGCCATGATGTTGATCTGTTGTTCAAAGTTCAAACTGCAATGCTTTCCCGTGTTTTTCGGGCAGATGTTATAAACACAAGGTTTTCATTGACCAATTACCACTCGATAAATGATGTGTTTAACATCACTATGGTGACCTCTACTTCCCAAGGCAATTCCATGTACTCATATTAGGCTTGAGTGGCCTTGGAAACGCTGCAGGAACCATTCCGAAATTTGGGAGGATTACACAAGCAAATTAGTTAAAGCATGGCATGTGGAAATGTTTTGACATAGTTCAAGGATATTCACAACCACTTCATAGTCCTATTCTTGTTTTTCTTCTTTTCTTCTTCTTCTTCTTCTTCTTCTTCTTCTTCTTCTTCTTCTTCTTCTTCTTCTTCTTCTTCTTCTTCTTCTTCTTCTTCTTCTTCTTCTTCTTCTTCTTCTTCTTCTTCTTCTTCTTCTTTTTCTTCTTCTTCTCCTTCTTCTTATCCTTTGCTACCTTCAGCTTTCTGAGTCCCTGAGGTTCATTGCTAAAAACATAACCCGCCTCAGTTCCTATCTGTGACTGGCCTTCTCTTTCCAGATGAAGTGTTTGTAGGTTTGCCTGTGTATTATCTTTCCACACTCTTTATGGTCTGCCTCGCAGTCCTCTCACTTTCAACTATTTTATGTTGGCAGTTTGTCTGTCTCTGGTTTATCTACCATTATACTTATACACCCACAAACATTGCAGTCTTTCAACGGCCGTACTGTCGGTAATTAGTGCTTTTAATATCAAGATGGTTACAAATAGAGAAGATGAAATATTTCATTCAATAGTAAATGTGGTGAGGCATTTTTTAATGTTGTGTTTGTGTGTGCAGTGTGTGCGTGTCTGTGTGAGTAAGTGTGTGCGTGTGTGTGTGTGCACGCGCTTGTGTGTGCATGTGTTTGTGCGAGTGTGTGTGTATGTGCCTGTAAGCCAGTCAAGACGAGATATTTCGTTTGTGAATGAAAACGCAACGCGTGTTAATGACCTTTTCACAATTCTACTTCTGTTTATTTCATTGTCTGTCTAAATCGTGACGCGACTAAAAATGAAAACAGTTTGTTTCAAGATCACTGAAGCAGGTTCAGCTAAAAATTGTAACATGTGGTAACACACTAGGGGTCACTAGAAACAAACTAATATATATAATAATGTCCAAATAGAAAAATTTCATTTGACATAAATTAACCATGATGGCCTCCACCATGCCCCCCTCCGCCATGTCCTCCACCGTGTCCCCCGCCACCATGTCCTCCTCCACCGTGTCCACCCCCATGTCCCCATCCGCCATGTCCTCCGCCATGTCCCCCTCCACCGTGTCCACCCCCATGTCCCCCTCCACCGTGTCCACCCCCATGTCCCCCTCCACCATGTCCTCCGCCGTGTCCTCCACCGTGTCCTCCACCGCCGTGTCCTCCGCCATGTCCCCCTCCGCCATGTCCTCCGCCATGTCCCCCTCCGCCGTGTCCTCCACCGTGTCCTCCACCGCCGTGTCCTCCGCCATGTCCCCCTCCGCCGTGTCCACCTCCGTGTCCTCCACCGCCGTGACACGTGACGTAAGACACTAGAACACCTGTAAGCAACAAAAATAATATATAGAGCGAGATTGAAATGTATAATTTATTAGAATTTTCAAAGTAATTGCAGTTCAAAGCTGACGCTGTTTATGTGTCCAGAGAAGTTCTGGAGGCTCCATATACCTTTCCCTATAAACTTAATTCAATTTCAAGCTAAACAATAACTACGCCATTGTAACAGTTTGTGTTTATAACATCGTGAAGATAAAACAACCACTCACAATTTCTCAAGAGTAAAAACCTATTAAAAAAACCAAACG
Organism: Candidula unifasciata; assembly: GCA_905116865.2. Classification (NCBI taxonomy): domain Eukaryota; kingdom Metazoa; phylum Mollusca; class Gastropoda; order Stylommatophora; family Geomitridae; genus Candidula; species Candidula unifasciata. Next base: position 7,542 of record CAJHNH020002513.1, on the reverse strand, counting down.
TATGTGCCCTTTCTGCAACGACGACTAGCTGCATTGTACCTACTGCTTTCTTTGAAAATATTACAAAATGAGGCACCAATCTCCTTTTAGGCGGGACTATCATACTTCTTCTTAAATTCCATGCTGTGTGGCGCTAGCAGTCATGTCTACCCACAACCTTCTATCTCGTGTTCTTTTAATCTACTCTGGTATAGATGATCCTTCATGGCTGGATGTCAAACGGTCTGGCATCTTCTCCCTCTGCCTCTTTTCTCCTTCACCATCCAACTGTGACGATTTAATCCAGTGTTTTTAAATTCTCATGAAACGACCAAAGAATGTAGACTGTCTCCTCTGATCTGAGCAATCAGGTATCTTCTTGAGTCAGTTTCTTGTAATAAATCTTGATGACTCTTTTTGTCTGTCTAGGGTACGCTTATCATTCGTCTAAAAAATCACATCTCCGCAGCTTCACAATATTTGGTCACTAATCGATCAGCTTGGCGTGATTCACTTTCGTAAATCAGGATAGTACTACTGTCACACATTTACGAGAACAGTTTATTATATTTTCAGTCCACAAGGGAAATCAAACCTTTGTATTGGATGATCATGATGTATTTACTAACCTCTAAGCCAGAGAGCAGAATACAAACATATTTAAACTGAACAAAACAGCATTTAATGTGTCGTATGAACTGAGCATGTAAATACTTAACATAATGGTTTTGGGAGTTACCTTGGTGCAGCGGCTAGACGCTCGCCTGCAATTTGGAAGGTCGTGGATTCGGGTCCTGACGGAACCGGATTTTGGAAAATGACCTTGGCTCTCAGGTCAACCCATCCTTGAGTGGGTACCAGGTAGAGTGTTAGGATGTAAAAGCGATGTTGATCGAATCACTTGACAAGTGCCGATTGGTCTAAAACACATAGGTCTTACTACGCGGAGCCTTGGACGTCAGCTAACCTAATTCTAGTGGTTTAAGAGATGAAAATAGGACACTGTTGAACTGTTTTTGTTTGTGTGTGTGTGTGTGTGTGTGTGTGTGTGTGTGTGTGTGTGTGTGTGTGTGTGTGTGTAACTTTCACCGGATTTGAATTCAGGGGGATAAATTCTGGTCGCTCGTTGACTTCTTGAATTTGTTCTTCTTCCAGCAGTTGGGCTCTGCATGCCTCTCCATGTTGCAAATAACTCGTTCCTCGCCTCTCAGAAATATGCATCTTGGCTTCGAAGGAAACACCTTAATTAGTCATCTTTTCAGACAAGCTTTTTTATTTTAATTGTTTGATTGAAAAAGGGGGAGGGTGGAATTGGAATCTATCCTTTCCCCCTCCCCTTCTGAAGCAAAATTGGGCCCTGGAACCCATACCGGGCACACGTTGATAAAATCTGATAAAAGCAGAACTATAATGTGTTTGCAGAGAAAGTAATAGAATCAAAGGTCAATACAAGGAGATAAAAACACGCAGAACTGGGACAATTATAGACATAGATAAATAGATGATGACATGCAGTCAGCTGCATGAGATAAAATGGATTAGGTGGATTAAAAAGGTTTGTCGCCAGTTAGTTGAGAACCTTTTATCCACCAGGGAATAAAGAGCAGTTGAATGATAACATCCAAATCATCAAATCATCGGTCAACAGGACCTTAACAAAATGTCACTGTCGTCACGGCGCACCCGACAGCAAATTCTCCAACCCTATGTGCTTTCATATACATTAAAAACGTTAGCCGCTACACGCTGCGGGATTTACTGAGGAGGGGATCCGAGCACTTATGGACTGAATAGTAAGACGTCAATGAGGATAATCTGTCGACTAACTAGCTAACTAGCCATATACATTAAAACTCATTGTATATATAAAGACTTTATTATTTTTTTTTTTAACTGTGTAAAGTTCACTTTTTATTTTGGGCAGTGAATACATCTGGCGTGTAGATTCGAAGCCTCGTTTCGTTTCCACTTTCATAAGCAGCATCTTAAGCTTAGGGGTTTGTAATTCCTAGTGATCCGGTTCAATTTACCTGCTGCAATTTGCCAACAAATCGCTTCGCATTGATTTCGACAATAGTATGGAGAGCTGACCTTTAGAAGAAATGGCAATTTTCTGAAAGTTGAATGTTGAAAGAAGAATCGACATCATAGCACTTGCGGCACTCCCATAAGTGCTCCGTCCCAATCTTCAGCAGCAAGCACAAAATTCCAATTCCGATGGCAACCAGTAACGGTCTGATTGCGTCTCATCCTTCCCCTGAGTGTTGAGCGTCGGCCAGATCCCTCGCAGCGCTTTTCTCCTCAGACAGTAATGATCTATCTGCACCTACGCACTGTTCACTCTTTCCCAAAGGGTCCTAACAATATCTAGCTTATCATTCATCAGTTCACCACTGAGTGGTGCAAGGCCGGCAGTCTATCCGCCTGCTCATTTCCCAAAGGAAGCTAACTACCCGGAACCTCTGAAGTGATGCCTGACACTTTCTCAACATGCTCTGTGAGCATGTGTGTACAGCTGATTCTCGAGCCAGCGGAAGGCAGCAGAGACTGCCTCTACCTCCATTCTCAAGCTAGACTTTGTTATATCATATGTAAGGCTTTTTTGCACTAAGCGACGTCCATTCGCCTTCGCCATGAACCCTATGCACTTCGTCTGCCCTTCAACACAGCGCCATCTGCATAGACAATCACATCACTTGGGCGGGAATTATCATGAATCATTTGTTGAACTTCTGATTCTGCAGCACCAGCTGGCCAGTCTCTCACTCACTCAAATCTATCAAGCCTGCCATCTTCCTCTTTTTAGTCTATGACATTTAGCTCTAATCAAGGCTACCCTTTCTTCCGAAAGGCTCAGATATCACAGCCTAGCTGAAACCGCAGAACAGAGTGTCATTCATCCTGTTAAGATCGTAAGCAAATGAAGAAACTACGCTGTGGTACCTCCGCCGTTCATCAGTCCAGGGCCAATTTGTAGGTAAAGCAAGAATAAACCCAGTGTCTCCCCAAAAAGCATGCCGTAAGAGTTGACTAATTGGAGGTTTCCTTCAAAGTCAGAGAGCATCTCACTATGTGAGGCAAGGCACCGACAGTAAGTATACAAATAAGTCAGACCTGTAAAACGGATGTGCACGCAATATTTAGGTTCCGAAACAATATTAATGTTCAGATGTGGATAAAAAACGAGATCTTTTCCCCGGAGTTTACAGCCGCTGAACACGAAAAAGAGAAGAAAGAGAAGCTGTTCTGCCTTGTATTTTAATACATTTTACTGCATAATGTAACATGATTTCACAAGACTAGTTATACTTACAGAAGTAAACTACAGCAAATAACACGATTTTCATGTTGTTCGACATGGTCAGTTTCTTCCTTAGGTAAGGGGAAGAAAACAGGCACAGTAAATACCGATGGCAAGTTACGGAGATAAAGCACATCAGGCACACGCTATCGTTTATATAGGAAATGTAATGGTTTAATTACATTTAGACGTTCGACAACCCAAACAATCAACATTCTTGTAGGAGAAATGTAAACGAAGTAAGAACTTAACAAGCATAAAAAAGAATTAATTTATTTGTACAAAGACAAATGCCACCACGCAATTGTGTACTGAAATGTGTTGTTAGTCAAAAAGGTCACCCATTCTAGGACACGACATTCGCGATTATGTTGTCAGTTCTTTTCATCGTCTATTGTCTTACACATGCAATCAGTAGCACATAACATTTTTAGGATAGCCTCACTAGAGAGATGTAGGCCTTTCGCATGCAACACCCCTTCCCCCCCCCCCCCCCCCCCTCCCCCCGCAAACACTCTTTATTTTACTAGAGTAGAGGATGGGTAGGATATGTGGAGAGCTGTATGCGATATCGTAGGATATAACGACTTGGCAGGAGCTGGTTGAGGGCCTTTGCTCTATTAGTGTTTAGGAACATGAAGAGGAAATAGAGGACGAGGAGGAGGAGGAAGAAGAAGAAGAAGAAGAAGAAGAAGAAGAAGAAGAAGAAGAAGAAGAAGAAGAAGAAGAAGAAGAAGAACAACAACAACAACAACAACAACAACAACAACAACAAGAATAAGAACAAGAATATAATGATGATGATGACGACGATGAAGGAGGTGGAGAAAAAAAAAGAAAAAGAATAAGAAAAAGAAGAAGAAGAAGAAGAAGAAGAAGAAGAAGAAGAAGAAGAAGAAGAAGAAGAAGAAGAAGATGATGATGATGATGATGATGATGATGATGATGATGATGATGATGATGATCATAATACAGATGATGAGGATAATGAATAGAGGGGCGGACTCAGCTCAAATCTGTTCGTTTTACCCTTTTACATGTAGTTCATCTTCGTGTCCCCCTAATGTTTTAGTTCCAATCTGGAATAATCTTGTCAGTGCTTATTTTTTTTTTTTTCCTGATGATTCTCGTGCAATGATATTTTAGTGCTCTTAATGTGCCAGTGCCAATAGCCAGTGGCAGCCACCGTGCACTGGATCGCAAATTATTCCTCCCCACGTCGCTTAACGACAGAAGTGGTTTATGATGATGATGATGAATGTGCGTTCTATCCTTTTTAAGCGTCTTCTCCTCGCCTCTTGATTCGCTAAATTTCAAGTCCTCTTATGAGGCTTCCATATGAGAAACTGGTTCACTGTTTCATTCTCTCTATTCTATGCCAGCGAATTTTAAAAAATTATTATTATTCCTTTTCTGGAAATAAAATACCGTTGTGTTGATAGTCAAAATCGCCAACTACAATGTCATCGTAAGTAAAGAAACCCTTTCCACGCCCTTAGCCCTTAGGCGCATCAGGGATGGGAAGAGCACACATATTTACAGACCAATCAGCACTCGGTGGGTAATGTGGTCAGCATTAAAGCCGGCTGTTTTTACTTTCCAAGGACAGCCCATCCTGTCACCTATTTTGAGGCTGGGTCGACCTGCGACGTCCCATACCACGGTAAAAATCCACGCAGCCCGCAGTGGGTTTCGATCGCGGTACGTTGGATTACGAGTCAGACTCGCAACGCCTTAGCCACAAACGCCGCTAATGTCATCGTTGTAAACAATAATTTTGTAATGCTTCTTAGCAGTGTCAACTTTTTATTCCTTAGCGTTGAGTTGAGTCAAAAATTGACATCCAGCACTTGGGGCATCATAATGCATGCTCTGTCCGTATCTTCAACAGCCAGCACTGAGTTCCAATACTCATGGGACTAGTCACAATCTGGTTTTATGTCCGGCTGGCCTTTCCTCTGAGTGTAGTGAGCTGGCCAGACCCTCTAGTTACACCCAGGTGCCTCATTCTCTCCAGGTCATAATAATCGTTATTCCTTAGAATAAAGCACTAAGATATGTAAGTTTTATCGTTTTTTTTTTTTTCAATTACCGGATCGTTTGTTTTCAATTGTTTGTCCGCAGACGCCTGTGGTTTCCTGGAATAAATTAAAACAGACCGTTATTTCACTTTAAAAAAATCCACGTGAGGGCTACTATGCCCAATGGTGGGAGGGGGAGGGAGAAAATATGTCTACTGCCCCCTAACAAGCATGTAGTAAAAGGCGACTATTTAAAGAGCTTCATTTTAAGAATGAGTGCGTTTGCCTGAAAGGCCCAAAAATAAAAACAAAAAAAAAAAAAAAAAAAAAACTAACAGTCTGCATACAAATCAGCCAGATCGTGAAAACCGATGCTGAACCCAAAACTGAAGTTTTTTAGCGAAATCAAAGTCTAGAAATAAACGAACAGCCAGAACTTTCCCTCAGAGTGTACAGTTGGTGAACGCTAAGAAGAAACACGTTTCATATATTTTAAAACAAGCAAGCCGTCTATTTTTTCGAACCTAATATAGATTTAGACATTGTTGTTCTTGTCGTTGTTGTTGTTGTTGCCGTTGTTATTATTGTTGTAATGTCACCATTAATGAGTTAGTTCCATAGAAGGTCTTCGAAAATAGTGAGAACAACCACACTAGGTAATTTCCCTTCCCCTTTTCTCCTCTGGACAGCTGTTTGCAGTATGTATGTTAGTTGCGTATCCTTTACAGGACGTTACAGAACCAACACTAGCATTGACTTGTGGTTTTTCTAGGCAAATTTACGTCCAGTGGTTTGCCATTGTTGGCAGTATACTGACAAGAAATATCCAACACCTGAGATAAATGTTAGGTAATGTTATTCTAGTAAAAGATTACAACTCGACAAAAGGCGTGTGAGTGCCAGTCTGCTATATATCCAATACCCATTCAGACGTGGGGAACAGCCATTTACTAATTTTAAAAACTGAAAAACACACACACACACACACACACACACACACACACACACACACACACACACACACACACGCACACACACACACACACACACACACACACACACGATAATGCTTTCCGGCCTGAGATAGTTGGGTTCAGATCTGTGTAAAACAGCACGTTCTCATACTTGATTTAGTTCCAGTCGATGCTGATGATTCCTGAAAGGGATAGCAAGTAACATCAAAGGAATAAAGACATTATGTGGGGACTTGACCGCCTCACTCATCGATTACCGGTGAGATTCTTTAAGGAAAGAAAAAAAAAAAAAACTCACATCTGAAATCACATCAATATTTGCATGCACCTTTTAACAACAGCTTTAGCCAAAACAATAAATTCTAGGAAACTGAATACAAAATGTCGCACTCCTCGATGTATTGTATTTCCAATGACAAAAATAACAACACATGCAATTCTTCATTTAGATGTTTTCGTTAAGTATTTTGATTGTATGACGCAGCAAGAAAGAATAACGCAGCTCCATATGTCTATATAAAGGAAAGTTAACGTGAGCAAACCAGTCACCAGTTGAAGATTTCACAGTATAGACCTTTGCTGGTGTCTGGGCATAACTTTTGTACGATGAAGGCAACCATTCTAGTTTCAGTTTGTCTATGTGAGTATGCATTAACATGTTTTTACCTGACATTCCAATAATTATTATTAGATCACAATAAAAAATGTATTAAACATAAGCAACATCAACGTTTATTGCTTTACGTAGCCTATTCCAAATATTGACAAAAATGAAATTATGTTTTTCTCGAAATTAACATAATACAAACACAGACACACACATATATTTTTGATTTCTCCTTCTACTTATCTTTTACGTGGTCGTATGACTATGATCCGTTGTCCAACCCTTGAGGAGTCAAACGATTATCTTGACCCCCGTGTGGGTTCCGGGGCCCTATTGTGGGGAAAACAAGAATAGACCCACTGCCTCTCCAAAAGCATGTCGTAAGAGTCGACTAACTGGGGAGCTTCCTTTGAAGTCGGAGTGCATCTGCCTGAGAGGCAAGGAACCAGCAGTCTGCATTCAATTGAATCAGATCTGTAAAACTGATGCACACGCAACACTCAGGTTCTGGAACAGGACTGCAGTCCAGAAGTGGACGAACAACCGGAACTTTACACCAGAGTTTACAGCTGGTGAACGCGAAGAAGAAGAAGATTATCTTGACAATAATATCTACATTTCATGGGATCTCAGATGCCAACAGAATTTAAGTATCAAATT
>CAJHNH020002512.1:70000-105187 GCA_905116865.2 Candidula unifasciata | reverse complement strand
ACGGAGGAATCACTTGCCCTGTCTAATAAGTCATTAACATTAAGTATGATAGACATCTAAAATTCCTTGCCTTCTCTTGTGGGTACCAAGTTCAGCTAATGTTAATATACTTAACGAGCCAATATGGCTGTTTTCTTGGATATCCAGGACTTTGTCTGAGAGCAACATAACTCAGATTTTAGTTCGGTGTATCTAGTGGAGAGAATGTGTTGAAAGGAAGATCCCTACTCAACAACATAAACATTTAAACCACGCGTCACGTCACATCACCTCAATCGTCACGCTGCTGGTAGTCATGGAGAAGGCACCGCTGGCTTCTTGAACTGTTCTGCCTGAAGAGCCAGCTGAAAATGGCCATGCACTCTTATGTCCTCGTATAACGGTCCTGTCTGTGAAGATCACCACATCTGTCTCATCTGACTTGTCACTGATAAGCGCGCACACCTCGGCATTGACAGCAACTGGATTCTGCTCCTGACAACTCCTATCGAGCGTCACAACACAGGAGAATGTGAGATTGGGCGCTTTAGACACCGGTATCCATTTCTCACCTGGATGAATATCTGTAAGGCTGCAAATCTGCATGATGTCATCCTCTGCCCTACCCAGCCATGATTTGCCCCTTTTAAGCCTATTACCCCTTTTCTTGAAGAGCATGTGGTGCAAAGGGTGCTTTAGATCTGAGCTTATCGTGAAGTATGCACGAGCCCTCAAGATCTTGATCCTGTAGTTCATGGTAAGGAAGTCAAGAAGGTACCTCATTGCTACACAAGAGGTATCTCAAGTGCACCCTAGAATAATGCGCTTTGCTTCATTTTGCAACTTTTCAAGTCTTTCAGTCTAAGAATGGCTGACAGTGAGGATGGCAAGTGCATATTCGATGGGAGAAAGTACAAGTTCCTGGAACAGAAGCACAAGCAGTCTCTGCTCAGTGTTAGTGGCGGCCAGGACCCTCATTGCTGACAGGCTTTTGCGTGCTTTTGTTATAACATGGTCAACATGTTCTTTGAAGGATAGACTGCGAACAAATCTCACTCTGAGGTATGTCATCAGATTTGTTCTCAACAAAATTTCCTCGCTGCTTTCCACTGCTGGTAAGTCTGCCTTAACTATATACGTGTTTAATGAGAACCACGTTACTGAGGCCTTTGAGGGGTTGACATAAGCATTAGAATCTGCATACCAGGAGGAGATGCGATGGTGGGTCTAATCAACCTTATGTCTGGTGGGATTATTCTAATCTTATGTCGGGTGGGTCTGTTCAACCCTATGTCTGGTTGGTCTATTCAACCTTTTGTCTAGTGGGCCTTTTCAACCCTATGTCTGATGAGATTATTCCTGCCTTGTGTCTGGTGAGATTATTCCCTCGTGGTGTCTGATGAGATTATTCTGGTCTGGTGACATTATTCCCGCATGGTGTCTGGTGACATTATTCCCGCGTGGTGTCTGATGAGATTATTCTGGTCTGGTGTCTGGTGACATTATTCCCGCGTGGTGTCTGATGAGATTATTCTGGCCTGGTGTCTGGTGACAGTATTCCCGCGTGGTGTCTGGTGACATTATTCCCGCGTGGTGTCTGATAAGATTATTCCTGCCTTGTATCTGGTGAGATTATTCCGGCGTGGTGTCTGGTGACATTATCCCAGCCTTAAGTCTGGTGAGATTATTCTGGCCTTGTGTTTGGTGAGATTATTCCGGCCTTATGTCTGGTGAGACTATTCCAGCCTTAAGTCTGGTGAGATTATTCCGGCCTTATGTCTGGTGAGATTATCCCAGCCTTAAGTCTGGTGAGATTACTCCCGCCTGGTGTCTGGTGACATTATTCCCGCCTTGTGTCTGGTGAGATTATTCCAGCCTTATGTCTGGTGAGATTATTCTGGCCTGGTGTCTGGTGAGATTATTCCGGCCTGGTGTCTGGTGACATTATTCCCGCCTGGTGTCTGGTGACATTATTCCGGCCTTGTGTCTGCTGAGGTTATTCCGGCCTTGTGTTTGGTGAGATAATTCTGGCCGTATGTCTGGTGAGATTATTCCGGCCTTGTATGTGGTAAGATTATTCCGGCCTTGTGTCTGGTGAGATTATTCCGGCCTTAAGTCTGGTGAGATTATTCCGACCTTAAGTCTGGGGAGCTTATTCCAGCCTTGTATATGGTGAGATTATTCCGGCCTTATGTCTGGTGAGATTATTCCAGCCTTAAGTCTGGTGAGATTATTCCGGCCTTATGTCTGGTGAGATTATCCCAGCCTTAAGTCTGGTGAGATTATTCCCGCCTGGTGTCTGGTGACATTATTTCCGCCTGGTGTCTGGTGAGATTATTCCAACCTTTTGTCTGGTGAGATTATTCTGGCCTGGTGTCTGGTGAGATTATTCCGGCTGGTGTCTGGTGACATTATTCCCGCCTGGTGTCTGGTGACATTATTCCGGCCTTGTGTCTGCTGAGATTATTCCGGCCTTGTGTTTGGTGAGATAATTCTGGCCGTATGTCTGGTGAGATTATTCCGGCCTTGTATGTGGTAAGATTATTCCGGTCTTGTGTCTGGTGAGATTATTCCGGCCTTAAGTCTGGTGAGATTATTCCGGCCTTAAGTCTGGGGAGCTTATTCCGGCCTTGTATATGGTAAGATTATTCCGGCCTTATGGCTGGTGAGATTATTCCAGCCTTAAGTCTGGTGAGATTATTCCGGCCTTATGTCTGGTGAGATTATCCCAGCCTTAAGTCTGGTGAGATTATTCCCGCCTGGTATCTGGTGACATTATTCCCGCCTGGTGTCTGGTGAGATTATTCCAGCCTTATGTCTGGTGAGATTATTCTGGCCTGGTGTCTGGTGAGATTATTCCGGCCTGGTGTCTGGTGACATTATTCCCGCCTGGTGTCTGGTGACATTATTCCGGCCTTGTGTCTGCTGAGATTATTCCGGCCTTGTGTCTGGTGAGATTATTCCGGCCTTGTGTCTGGTGAGATTATTCCGGCCTTGTTTTTAACGGGATTATTCCAGCCTTGTGTCTGTTGAGGTCTTGTAATGTGAACAGTTTAACATTCTGCCTTCAATATCAGAACATTGTTCAGATTGGAAAACTCCACATTTCGCCCTCGTGTCACATAAGGTAATTCAGAAAAATTAACATTTTAAACTGATCGTCCAATCAAAGACATATTACACATACGCGCGCGCGCGCGCACGCACATTCACACAAACCAAGAGAGACGGAGAGAGAGAGAGAGAGAGAGAGAGAGAGAGAGAGAGAGAGAGAAGAGAGAAGAGAGAGAGAGTTACAATAATGGATCTATAGATAATAGAGAAGAAACCAATACAAAGGGATAAGTAAAACATTTTTATTGTCCGTTGTTGAGTAAGTGTCTTTATTATCACCCTTAAAATATTAACTCCAGCTCACAATAATTCCCCGAAGTTGTATCTCCGACTCTACCCACGCCCCCTTCTGCTTGTTTCTGGCTGTAATACCCAACCCGAAATTCTGGTTCCGGTGTAAGATACACATGTGCACAAGTTGGATTCGATGTTCCTGCTGTGTGCACACGGCAGGTGCCGACATGCTGACATAACAGACTGCAGGTGAAAGCTCTGCTCTCTGCCACAAGCACTTACCTGCACAGGAAACCAAACATGTTCATTTAGGTAAGCGAGTCTCTCACTAGGACAGTATTCCTACCGGCTGTTGGTTTAAAGACATGCATGGCAGCGTCACTTTTGGCGGTGGATTTGAGTGGCCCCAATTCATTGACATATTCGATGTTTTATACTCCACAATTCTGTGAACAGGCATGTCCAAGTACGTCCTTTCACAATATCATGCTGCATTCCATCATCATCATCACCATCATTATCATCAGATCGTCTACTGTTACTGTAGCCACATATACTTAAGTCTCATTGTGGGGAAAACAAGAATAGATCCACCGTCTTACCAACAAACATGTCGTAGGAGTCGACTAAGTGAGAACTTTCTTTGAAGTCGAAGTGTATTTGTCCGAACCGCGAGGAACAACTAACTGCACACAAATAAGCCAATAAAACAGACGTACACGCAAAACTTAGGCCCTGGCACGAAGCCAAAGTCCAAGTAGATGAACAACCAGCATTTTCACCCGCAGTTTACAGTCGGTAAACAAAAAAGAAAATTGGAAGGTCAGCTCGCTATTTCTGTCATCTTATGTCAGCATCCCTCTCCCAGCTTCTACCGTCGTATAAACAAACTATTTACGAGACCACCCTCGTCGCAGGCACCCCCTTGTTTACCCAGAAATAATGATGGCGAAATACATGTGGGATAATGCCTTGTGTTATATCTGCAATCGTCGTGCTGTATTTGACAGAATAACAAACAGTTTGAAGTACTGGTCTCCCGCTGTGACGTTCCTGTGCTGACACTGGTGTAGGTTAGCTAGCGTGAAGACTTCTGTTGCCCTGTTCTATTGTAACCACTGTCCGAAACCTACAGCTGCCCAGTTCTGACTGGCCCTGGCTGAAAACTAGCGAGTGGCTACACCTGTGTCCAGCGGCGATGCCAGTAGGAGCATACAAAATATGGCTCTCAAAATAGTGATGACCAAACCTCTTTTCAATGAATGATTGATAGAAATGAGTTCAGTGTGATCGGATGTATATTCTTCGACCCCTCCCTGTCTGTTTTTTTTTTCCTGTCATGAAGTGAGTTATGTGACATTTCTTGACTGAACACACGAAGAGGAAGCCATCTGTCATTGACACCGCTAGCTTTACAGTTGTTTACCTCAGCGAAAATGGGGAATATTCTCTGCTTTCTAGTGTGTGTGTGTGTGTGTGTGTGTGTGTGTGTGTATGTGTGTGTTAGTGAGCGAGCGAATGAGTAAGAGAGATATGACACACCCATCTGAATACACATACACACGCACACCCATACACACACAGACACCCTGACCTATAAACAACCAAATATGGTATGTAAATACACTATCAGTCTGCCATCGAAGTACTAGTTCGTCACATATTCCAGACACGAAATTCAAAATCTAACGGTTAGTTGACTTTTTCGTTGCTTTGTCGTCCAAGACGGTTTCTATAACGTTTGGAAAACTGGTACTTATTTCGATGAGGCGGTATTCTGGTCGAAAAAACTATTCTTCTTCTGCCGGAGATTAAACCAGCCCAAACTGTCTCGACAGGTAGTCGTACTAACCGCGGCGCTATAGTAGTTCTTTGATACATAAACGGAGAGCCAAACACACAGACAGCCCGACAGGTAAGCGTACTAACCGCGGCGCTATAGTAGTTCTTTGATACATAAACAGAGAACCAAATACACATACAGCCCGACAGGTAAGCGTACTAACCGCGGCGCCATAGTAGTTCCTCGATACATAAACGGAGAGCCAAACACACAGACAGCCCGACAGGTATGCGTACTAACCGCGGCGCCATAGTAGTTCCTTGATACATAAACAGAGAGTCAAACACACAGACAGCCCGACAAGTAAGCGTACTAACCGAGGCGCCATAATATTTCCTCGATACATAAACGGAGAACCAAACACACAGACAGCCAGACAGGAAAGCAGACACTTGTGCACGTAGGGCATCGCTGTAAGTGATAAGACTTGTCCTGACATAACTTCGGTGGTGATTTCGGCACTGAGACACCGAGACATTGGGACTGACTCACCCGCTAGTCCCTTCAACAGTTCTTTCTGGCTGGCTATAGTAAGAATTGATTTTACTTGCCAACTAAAAATCGATCAAGTATTCCGCCCATAGTTAACCATATTTGTTTTCCTCCTGTACTTTTAGAGGGAGGTGTACAGGGAACGCTTGCAGATGTTGGCCAAATCTGATTTATCGGCGAGATAATGAAGTTATAATATCAACAAGGTAGCATTACTAGTTATACGTGTGCTTTTGTTCTGGTCGCAGTTGTTCGCAGCATCGCACACTGGGCACATGATAGAACCAGTCAATGGTCATCATCATTTTCAAAGTCCCATACAGCCATGTGTCGTTGGTCATCAGTTGCTGTTGACTGTTTTATCAGCTCCACCTGTCGGTCGGGTGCTATTAACTTCGTGGCTACATGTTTGAGGCCTGTCCATTGATCTAAATTGTGTATTCAGATCTTTCCTGGTCTGCCTCTTCTCCTATACCCCTCCCCCCCCCATCCCCACCCACACAGAGACCTCTGATATCGTTCTGGAGAGGCCAGTAAATCTTGTTATAATCAGTACCATTGTCAGTACCGACTTTCAACTGTTGTTAAATGAGGTTTAGAGTGGCCAATATGATGGTACGGTGAACTTGTGTGGTGTGGCTGTAGATACACTGGCTATCACCATGGGCTATGGTTATAATGGCTGCCTATCGAACAGTGTAATATTGAGGTCCGAACAGGGGAACGGTACAACCAAACAGCCTATTATTTATATATTTCAGTTATAATACACTAATTTTGACCTTCATAATATTAATCGTTATTATCAACTTACAATGTATGAAAATAGGTTGAACTTCCGTGAGCAGTCCGGATGTAAACAGTGGGAACTACTCAGATCTTTCGAAAACATTTCTTTTTCAGTGCAAGAATTTTCTTTCAAGTTGGGATGCCACTACAAGCTGTAATAACACATGATGTTTCCAGCATCTTCTGGCCACTTTGCAGGGGTGGATAACGGTAGCACACGACGGGCTTGTACCCCGACTTAGTGTTATAACTAAACTAGAAGCTCCTCGAATCCATGAATAAACACGGACTATCTCAGCTGGCATTCTCAGAGTTATCTCGACCCTGTTCAACAGCTGGGCGTGACGTCTGGTGAATACGAATATATAGGGTGTTTGGCTGGTTTCTTGTCTCCCGGTGAGCCAGTGAATCTTGCTGCTTGATGATTCTATAATATGCAGAGTTCTGTTTCAATGACCCGTGGCATGGTTTGATTCCGCCTATCTGTTGGCTGTTTTCTTTCATTTACATTGTTAGACGCCAGCGTTCTACCCGAGTCTTCATATGTGGGGAAAAGGCGGAGGAGGGGGAGGGGGCGGTCTGTGGTTTTGTGACTCAGTCCTTGGCTTCGTTTTACAGATAGCATCGCTCGGTTTACGAGTGCAGCTTCTTAAAATATCAGTGGGATCGCAGCTGGAGCTACGGAGTTGCGCTCTGTGCAATGCCCTCGGCTAGTCGTTGGAAGGAGAGGTCCAAGTCATGAATGAAATTACCTAGCCAAATGACATGAACCTTATTGACTTGACGGAATCTTTTAGTACACCGGTGGGGATTTAAAAACACAATGTATCTATCTTACTGAAAATCTAAAGCGTTGCATTTAATGGTTAATACTAATTCTTGACTTTGAATCTAGTGTCACTTTTACTTCTTCACTGCGTGTGTTTGAACTATAATTGTTCAACTTAAAATCCAAAAGAGTATGCTGCTTGTGATAAATTATAGAATCTAGTCGACGTCTGTGACTTATGAACGCAGCTTCACAACCCCGACACACCAGGATTTCAGTAAACATGTTACAAACACATTGGCACCATACTTCTGTGTACTGATGTTGGGTGATAAGGGTATGAAAGTTGTATGGTTTAGTGAGCAGCTGTAAACTCCTGCAGGCCACGTTTGCTAGTAAACGCTCATACCAGCCACATCATGTTGAGGCTGGCTGGCGAAATCCTGGAGAAGACATGCGGTTCTGTAGTTTGCTGTTTGATGTGTGCTAATTATCTTCATCGACCCCCCCCCCCCCCCCGCACCCGAGACAGAAATAACTGGAAGGTTACAGGCAACCTGCTGTTGGCTGAGTCCACCCAGACCAAGTGACAGACGTGTAGACCTAACACAAAGTGTAGACCTCACACAAAGGGTAGACCTCACTCAAAGTGTAGACCTCACACAAAGTGTAGACCTCACACAAAGTGTAGACCTCACACAAAGTGTAGACCTCACACAAAGTGTAGACCTCACACAAAGTGTAGACCTCACACAAAGTGTAGACCTCACACAAAGTGTAGACCTCACACAAAGTGTAGACCTCACACAAAGTATGTGGACTGTCTTATAGAGTAGATACACCGGCCAGACATTTTTGTATATGGACTGTCTTTTAGAGTAGATACACCGGCCAGACATTTTTGTATATGGACTGTCTTCTAGAGTAGATACACCGGCCAGACACTTTTGTATATGGACTGTCTTCTAGAGTAGATACACCGGCCAGACACTTTTGTATGTGGACCGTCTTCTAGAGTATATACACCGGCCAGACACTTTTTTATGTGGACTGTCTTCTAGAGTAGATACACCGGCCAGACACTTTTGTATATGGACTGTCTTCTAGAGTAGATACACCGGCCAGACACTTTTGTGTGTGGACCGTCTTCTAGAGTAGATACACCGGCCAGACACTTTTGTGTGTGGACCGTCTTCTAGAGTAGATACACCGGCCAGACACTTTTGTGTGTGGACCGTCTTCTAGAGTAGATACACCGGCCATACAGTTTTGTATATGGACTGTCTTCTAGAGTAGATACACCGGCCAGACACTTTTGTGTGTGGACCGTCTTCTAGAGTAGATACACCGGCCAGACAAATACTCGTTATGTACCCGTTGACGTCACTGCCTAACCAGCCATTGCAATCCCACAAACGTATGGTTGAAGTTTGTTGTTCTTTTTCTGGTTATTACCTTGCTGTCTTAATCACTCATCTCTCTCTTCCCTCTATAAATCAATCAATCAATCAGTAAATCAGTCCGTTTGTCTGTCTGTCTGTTCGTCTGTGCTTCAGTCTGCCTGTCTGTCTGTCTGCGCGCATGTGTGTGTGTGTGCGCGCCCGAGTAAATGATCAAATGTGCAGACAACCAGCTCGTTTCTTATATGACTGTTTCCCAACTGCACCAGCGTAAAGAACCGTGATCGACCTTGTCAGGAAAGCCCTGAAAGAACCAACTAACGAGCTTTCTCTGACGCTTCATGAGCGAGGGAATCTAACAAGGATAAAGGACAGTAGGGACAGCAAGCTCGCCGGTGTCAGACTGGTCCCTGACAATCGATCTACTGATGTGCAGTCAATGCGTTTTTTGAATCTATGACGGCAACCTCCCTAACCCCGGAAGTCCTAATGAAGTAACGCCATTCAAAGATAATCTTGGGTAGATGAATCAGAAATTATGTGTTGACGTTTCCTTTATCATCTTACTACTCGTAATTGTATTATCATAGCTTGTTACATAACGTCCGTGAGCTGTCACATCACTAGAAGAGTTCATGAGTTATGAGTGCTTGTCTGTTGCTCTCTGTGCCTTCAATGCTATCGGTGTTTTCATGTTCAGAAATCTCGCTCATTACCGAGATGTTTTCCCGATACTTCATTCATGCCTAAATTTAAAGATCACTGTTCTGTGACGAAGCTGTAAAATTATTGTCTTGGGTTATTGTTGTAAATTCCCCTGCGTTATGTGTGATACTTTGTTGTCTTGTTTCTGTTATTTTCAACCATTCCTTTAGGTTGTTGACTGTGTGAGTAACAGAGAACGTATGCGTGCGCTGTGTATGTCTCTTAGTCAGATCATTCTAGCTCTGTCGGTATTTCAGACACACAATAACTGAATCGTTAGTGATTTTATTTCACGGCTGTATATTGAAGAGACCAGGTGTTACCCATTTCTTTAGAATATTTCTCACCAGCAGATTTATTCTATTTGTTCTGAGACAATGTTGGTCTTGCAAGCTGTAAATCTGTCCGAACAACAGATGTTGGTCTTGCAAGCTGTAAACCTGTGCGAACAACAAATGTTGGTCATACAAGCTGTAAACCTGTGCGAACAACAAATGTTGGTCATACAAGCGGTAAACCTGTCCGAACAAAAAATGTTGGTCTTGCACATTGTAAATCTGGTCTGGGACACTTTGTCGGTCTTGTACAGTGTAAATCTGTTTGAATCAATAACCGTTTGTACAGTGTAAATCTGGTTGAATCAATAACCGTTTGTACAGTGTAAATCTGTTTGAATCAATAACCGTTTGTACAGTGTAAATCTGGTTAAATCAATAACCGTTTGTACAGTGTAAATCTGTTTGAATCAATAACCGTTTGTACAGTGTAAATCTGTTTGAATCAATAACCGTTTGTACAGTGTAAATCTGTTTGAATCAATAACCGTTTGTACAGTGTAAATCTTTTTTGAATCAATAACCGTTTGTACAGTGTAAATCTGTTTGAATCAATAACCGTTTGTACAGTGTAAATCTGTTTGAATCAATAACCGTTTGTACAGTGTAAATCTGTTTGAATCAATAACCGTTTGTACAGTGTAAATCTGTTTGAATCAATAACCGTTTGTACAGTGTAAATCTGTTTGAATCAATAACCGTTTGTACAGTGTAAATCTGTTTGAATCAATAACCGTTTGTACAGTGTAAATCTGTTTGAATCAATGACTGTTTGTACAGTGTAAATCTGTTTGAATCATTGTCCGTTTGTGCAGTGTAAATCTGTTCTGAAACAGTGTTAGATTTGTACAGTGTAAATCTATTTTGAGAAACAGTGCTAGTCTTGTATATTGTAGATCGGTTCCGAAGCGATGTTGTTGTGTACATTGTACATTTGTTCTGGGAAACAATGTTGGTCTTGCACAGTGTAAATCTGTTCTAATGCAGTACTGATTTTGTATAGTGTAAATCTGTTCTGAGACAGTGTTAGTTTTGTACATTGTGAATTTATTCTCAGAAACCATGCAGGTCATTACATTGTAAATCTTTTTTGAGAAGCAGTGTTGATCTTGTACATTGTAAATCTGTTCCAAGAAACAGTGTTGATCTTGTACATTGTAAATCTGTTCTGAGATACATTGATCATCTTGTACATTGTAAATATGTTCCAAGAAACAGTGTTGATCTTGTACATTGTAAATCTGTTCTGAGATACATTGATCATCTTGTACATTGTAAATATGTTCCAAGAAACATTGATGATCTTGTACATTGTAAATTTGTTCTGAGAAACATTGATCGTCTTGTAAATTGTAAATCTGTTCCGAGAAACATTGATCGTCTTGTACATTGTAAATCTGTTCTGAGAAACATTGATGATCTTGTACATTGTAAATCTGTTCCAAGAAACATTGATGATCTTGTACATTGTAAATCTGTTCTGAGAAACATTGATCGTCTTGTACATTGTAAATCTGTTCCAAGAAACATTGATGATCTTTTACAATGTAAATCTGTTCTGAGAAACATTGATGATCTTTTACAATGTAAATCTGTTCTGAGAAACATTGATGATCTTGTACATTGTAAATCTATTCTGAGAAACATTAATCGTCTTGTACATGTACGCTTGTTCTTAAACCTTGTTGGCCTTTTGCTTTGGTGAGAGAAACAATGCCTAAACTGCGCACACATGCGTCAGCCACTTCTATAGATCCCAGAAAGAAAACAAAGTACAAACTTTGTTACACAGGCAATGAACTAAATGTGTGGTTTTCTTAATAAAACATTAAATAAATAAAGCTTTACAGTGAGACTTCAGTTATGCTATTTCGGTTCGATTTCCAAGTGCTGAGGAATTGAGACGTGCACTACGTCCACACACAACCTTTAAGTTCCATCGCTGTTATTTTAGAATGCCAGAAACCCTAGCCGCCACTGCAAGGTTCGATGGAAAGGTAGTTCTTTGATGTTGTAAACCTCCACAACGTCAAACATACTGGGTCTGCTGGAGTTTCAGGCAGAATTCATTCTCCAGCGCTACTCTGCTGAGTACTAACTATACAGCTGGCTAGATTTTAATAGCCTTCTCACACAGCAGCTCACTTTTAGTTAGTCTTCGCTGGCGTCACGGCTTCTGTTGCAAATACGACCCACACTGACGGGCTAGCTTGTGTCTGCTCCGTCGGAGCGGGAAAGTTTGGCTTTCCGCCGCTGACTATCAGGCCAGAGGCTCTTCATGAGTCTAGTATCTCCTCATTTAGCAGTCAACTCTATGCTGTTGATTTGCATGTATGCCTGGAGAGTTACGCTTGGCTTTTATTGTCCCATGTCACATGGTTGTTGAAACGAAAGCAACTGTGTTATAGGTTTCCAATAAATATTTACAACTCCTTAACTAAACACCAAATTGACACCCAGTATATACAGAGACCTCAAAGGAAGATAATAAAAGACACACTCCGATATTTATTAGATGAAAAATTGCTAAATATTTATTCCTATTGGGCTAAGAACATCTAGCCCAGCGGTTCTCAACCTGTGGGTCGTGACACTTTTTAGGTCGAACGACCTTTTCACAGGGGTCGCCAAAGACCATCGCAAAACACATATTCACTGAAGTTATGAAGTAGGAACGAAAACAATTGTTTGTTTGGGGGTCGCCACAACATGAAGAACTGTATTAAAGGGTCGCCACAACATGAATTAAAGGGTCGCCACAACACGAAGAACTGAATTAAAGGGTCGCCACAACATGAATTAAAGGGTCGCCACAACATGAAGAACTGAATTAAAGGGTCGCCACAACATGAATTAAAGGGTCTCAACAACATGAAGAACTGAATTAAAGGGTCGCCACAACATGGAGCAACATGCCTACGACGCTGGAAGTTTTGAAGACTGAAGGATCGTGATTCTGGAGAATTAATGTCTGTTGGAGACGGGCCGGTTCTGATGCATTCCTATCTAACGGTTAGTTTGCTGGACAACCTGACTATCAGCTTAGAAACACGGTGCAATATTTAATGTGAAGTTAGAGATATACATTTTTACATTATTATTCACCCCCTCCCTCCCCTCTCCTTCCGCGGCTTCAATGTATACGTGAAACTTGTCTATCTTCGCTGATTCATTTTTCCACCAACAGCATCTTTCATCGACATAGAATGGGCATGCGAGTCTGTTAGTGATAAACAGCTGTTGTCAGACATTCCCCTTTGAATGGGGATACTGGCGGAAAAACAGACACACACACACACACACACACACACACAGAGAGAGAGAGAGAGAGAGAGAGAGAGAGAGAGAGAGAGAGAAAGAGAGAGAGATAGTGAGATGGTGTGTAGGTCATCGAAATGGTTTGGAATATATAAATATAATACCTGCGTATAATACACATGACAGACTGGCAGACGGACAGAGCCAGGAGGCACACTGAGAGACATAATGTAGACAGACACTGAACATTTTGTCCAGAAACTACATGGGTCTTCTGGCATCTGAAAACTGTTCCTTTAGACTAAACAGTTGACAAGGTAGTGAACTTAGCCAAGCTGTATTTAAAATGTCTGAAAAACTGTTCCTTTAGACTAAAAAAGCAGTTGACAAGGTAGTGAACTTAGCCAAGCTGATTCTTACCCCTGTCTACGGTTTCCTCCACTGGATATTACTGTTTAATGAAAAGAACAGTTAGATATCATTATGTGCACCTGTACTTTGTATACTAGTACAATTGTCTGCTGTACTTTGTATACGTGTACGATTGTCTGTGGTCCTGTGGTCGTATGTTCCAACTATCCTCGTTGGATGGATTCAAGAAAAAATATTGCTCCCAGGGCGACCTGGTCAAATCAAGTGCCGATTATTTTATAAAAATATTGTGAAATACCAAATACACCCAAGGCTCAAAGTCCTAGAAAGGTGCCCGTCACTTCAATGTCGACTTTGTATAGAACGCTTGCATTTGTTCTGTCTTGAAAAAAAAATCCTGCTTCAAGTTTTGACTCAAATGTTAGTACAAAGTAGACATCTTGTTCATCTTGTTCATCTTGTTTATTGTAGACATCTTGTTTATAATGGAGTTTAGAGGAGAATGACCGATACTCTTCATATACTTTATAGAGAGCTGTCTTAGTCTTATTTATACACATACAAGCACAAGTACACAACCCTCTCTCTCTCTCTCTCTCTCTCTCTCTCTCTCTCTCTCTCTCTCTCTCTCTCTCTCTCTCTCTCTCTCTCTCTCTCACACACACGCCATTTACTGCTCATAATATCTATGTAATGCCAACAAGACGGACCAGACCAGTAGGTGCATTGATTGAATTATTGAAACCTGCAGAATGTAGCCCCTGGCTTGTTTCTGTAACACGTCTTGTCAATATCGTAGACGTTCAGTCAACTGTCTAACCCTGGGCTCGGCGACAAAACCACAGGGATTGATTATTTTAAACGTTTCTCACTTCTAGTTCAGCTACCTCGATTGTGAGGCTCTAGTGTAAGCACGTTAAGAAAGGGTTCATGCGCTGGATGTGATGAGAAGGACAAAGGGCGTGAGTAAACGAGAAAGGGTTCATGCGCTGGATGTGATGAGAAGGACAGATGGTGTGAGTAAACGAGAAAAGGTTCATCTGCTTGATGTGATGAGAAGGACAGAGGGTGTGAGTAAACAAGAAAGAGTTTATGTGCTGGATGTGATGAGGACAGAGGGCGTGAGTAAACGAGAAAGGGTTTATGCGCTGGATGTGATGAGAAGGACAGATGGTGTGAGTAAACAAGAAAGAGTTTATGTGCTGGATGTGATGAGAAGGACAGAGGGTGTGAGTAAACGAGAAAGGGTTTATGTGCTGGATGTGATTAGAAGGACAGATGGTGTGAGTAAACAAGAAAGAGTTTATGTGCTGGATGTGATGAGAAGGACAAAGGGCGTGAGTAAACGAGAAAGGGTTTATGTGCTGGATGTGATGAGAAGGACAGAGGGTGTGAGTAAACGAGAAAGGGTTTATGTGCTGGATGTGATGAGAAGGACAGATGGTGTGAGTAAACAAGAAAGAGTTTATGTGCTGGATGTGATGAGAAGGACAGAGGGTGTGAGTAAACAAGAAAGAGTTTATGTGCTGGATGTGATGAGAAGGACAGAGGGTGTGAGTAAACGAGAAAGGGTTTATGTGCTGGATGTGATGAGAAGGACAGATGGTGTGAGTAAACAAGAAAGAGTTTATGTGCTGGATGTGATGAGAAGGACAAAGGGCGTGAGTAAACGAGAAAGGGTTCATGCGCTGGATGTGATGAGAAGGACAGATGGTGTGAGTAAACGAGAAAAGGTTCATCTGCTTGATGTGATGAGAAGGACAGAGGGTGTGAGTAAACAAGAAAGAGTTTATGTGCTGGATGTGATGAGGACAGAGGGCGTGAGTAAACGAGAAAGGGTTTATGCGCTGGATGTGATGAGAAGGACAGATGGTGTGAGTAAACAAGAAAGAGTTTATGTGCTGGATGTGATGAGAAGGACAGAGGGTGTGAGTAAACGAGAAAGGGTTTATGTGCTGGATGTGATGAGAAGGACAGATGGTGTGAGTAAACAAGAAAGAGTTTATGTGCTGGATGTGATGAGAAGGACAGAGGGTGTGAGTAAACGAGAAAGGGTTTATGTGCTGGATGTGATGAGAAGGACAGATGGTGTGAGTAAACGAGAAAAGGTTCATCTGCTTGATGTGATGAGAAGGACAGAGGGTGTGAGTAAACAAGAAAGAGTTTATGTGCTGGATGTGATGAGGACAGAGGGCGTGAGTAAACGAGAAAGGGTTTATGTGCTTGATGTGATGAGAAGGACAGAGGGTGTGAGTAAACAAGAAAGAGTTTATGTGCTGGATGTGATGAGGACAAAGGGCGTGAGTAAACGAGAAAGGGTTCATGCGCTGGATGTGATGAGAAGGACAGATGGTGTGAGTAAACGAGAAATGGTTTATGTGCTGGATGTGATGAGAAGGACAGATGGTGTGAGTAAACGAGAAAGGGTTCATGCGCTGGATGTGATGAGAAGGACAGATGGTGTGAGTAAACGAGAAAAGGTTCATCTGCTTGATGTGATGAGAAGGACAGAGGGCGTGAGTAAACGAGAAAGAGTTTATGTGCTGGATGTGATGAGAAGGACAGAGGGTGTGAGTAAACGAGAAAGGGTTTATGTGCTGGATGTGATGAGAAGGACAGAGAATGTGAGTAAACGAGAAAGAGTTTATGTGCTTGATGTGATGAGAAGGACACCTGCTTTAGGCACGTCGAGAAAGAGTCATCTGTTGAAAGTTATGAGAACAACTGAAGTAAGTACGTCAAACAAAGGTTCAGACAAATAGTCGGGCAGTTAAGTAGGTAGATATATAGTAGGTATACATTCATGTAAATGGACGGACTGACGGACAGACATTAAACATATCTTTTTGCGACATTCACCTCTGGATCGTTTAGACATGTTTCGTTTCACAAGCTGGACTGTACAGGTTTTAAAACAAAATTAGAAAAATGTTGTAAACGCCCTTGACCCTTGGAGCATTGAATATGACCTTGTCTTTTTAAACGAAGGCAAATTTAAAAGCAAAAAAAAAAAAAAAACCTCGGTTCACTGTTTTGCACACGTTAAAATCTTTCAAACTTTCGACATAAAAAAAAAAAAAAATCATTGAATTGACCGCTTCCAGGTTACATTTTATAATTAGTAAACTAATCTATAAAATAAAACATACAGGTCTGGTATAGCCGTATTTCGACCATCGTCGGTGCTGCAGGGTTTATGCAACGTGCAAGGATGATTTACGTGAGGAGACTGTGGCACTGATGGAGATGTCCGAGTGCAATGAAAGTCATCATTAACCAAAGCTGAAAACATAGTTAATAAATAGTCTCATTTGTTATCACCCGCTCGTTCATGGTTTTGTGTAGTTCAGACTTGGCTTGTGTCCCAGCCTGTTGCTGATGAACAGTGAGCTCTCACCCACTGGTTCATGGTTTTCTGTAGTTCAGACTTGGCTTGTGTCCCAGCCTGTTGCTGATGAACAATGAGCTGCTGTTGGTGGCTCCGTATTGACTGCACAAACTAAATGCTGCTTTAATCCGCATGTAACGGAGGCATGTGGTCTTTTGCGCGGTGAGTTGTGTATAATGACTGCCCATATAACATGGCCAGCCTGCAATAGCCGACACGCCTCAGTTGTACATGATGGCTGCAGATATAACATGGCCAGCGTGCGGTAGGTGACCTGCCCCAGTTGTGCAGTCATCCCAAGGCTGATGCATTAGTCTGCAACAGGTAACACCTATGTTGACATTAACTGACCAGTGCTCTTTTTATGTGTTGGTCAGTTATCCAGAAGGTGGTGGAAAGTGGGGGGGGGGGGCTGGACAAATACAGACGGCTGACACAGTTCGTCTGCTGAGGTGCACGTTTCACAGCCTTAGAGCGACAAAATGGTGCTTGACTTAGAGGTTATTATGGAATTTCATTGTCAGATCAAAAGTAGATTTCTTGCAAGATTCAGAATGCAACCGTCCAACAAACAGTTATTGGCTATAATGTAGACAATATTGTTCATGCAATTTTCGAGGATATCAGACTAGCCGTCCAGTATTCAATACCAGCCAGAGACTTATCGTAATTTGAAGAATACTTTCTTCTTTGTTGTCTGTCTTCAGCTGTCTGTTTCTTTGTTACCAAGTTTCGGCAGTCACAACTGGTGAGTGTATTTATCTGATAGTTAATACCGCGAGAAGGGAGATAGCCTCCTGGGAACATGCTGATGATGGCGTGTATTCAATTTTCGCCTAAGCTGAACGATAATATCTTTTTGCTCAACAACCTGTGGAAGTTACTGGCATCTAGAGAGATAAACAATACATTAAAACTGAGAGTTGTCAAATGTGTGTATACTCAACCCTACTAGTTTCATACAGAGACCTTAGCCATAAACAGAAGAATATGTTGTATTTCATAGAAACTGGGAGTAAATAGAAAACTGATCGAAACATTAAATCAGAGACATTGAAATATTTCAGCCACATTAAAAGACTTGACACTTTTTTTTAAAAACCACACCGGGTTGTGTCGGGGAGGGGTGGCGTGTCTGGAAAAAAGAGGTGGGGGGGGGGAGGGGGGGGTCTATGCCATGAGATTAAGAGTGGACAAAGAATACCAGTAGGAGGACAAAATTAAAAGTCACATTAACAGAATCGGAGAGGGTTTACTACCAAGACAGGAGATGTAGTGTGTTGAAGATCTAATGCAAGCAAATTTCACCGAGGACAAGACACCTGATCCATTGACTGATCGACTGGGCTTTTTACATTAGAATCTAGCGTGACAGGACATTTGATTAAAGTAACCGTTTCGTGTATTGTTTCAGTTATTCTTGTTTTCTAAGTGACAGCTCTCGGGTTACCCACACAATGAGCTAAGTCCAGTCCACAAATCTAATCACATAAATGACGCGGCCAGTCACGGAAAGTTCGGACTTCTATTTCTAACCAGTATGACACGGCACCGCTAAACTCAGCCTCTTCTGTTGCAGCGAACACCATCGTTCAATCTAGTTGTCTGCCGGGCCCGCGGCGGGAAAATGCATCCTGGGACACGAACATCAACTGTTTGTCACATGATATCTAGTTGTGATAGATAGCTCTGATCACACACCGTGTCACATGGCAGCTGTCACATGATATCTAGTTGTGATAGATAGCTCTGATCACACACCGTGTCACATGGCAGCCTCAAGAATAGGATACACCTGTCGATCCAAACCTGTTGGCTGCGATCCAAGGGGATCATTAAAGTGTTTTCTGGAGGTGGACAGGTTCTCATCCTGAAGGTCGCGACCTCATGGGTTGGGGGGGGGGGAGGGGGGGGGGGGAGGTCGACGAGGGCACTGAACTGACACTATGTATATATATACAAAAACATATATATATATATATATATATATATATATATATTGATTTATACTATTACACGTGAACACATTCCTCGAAATAGATAACGTTCAAGGCGTTTATTAAATTATATAAAATATCTACAGTTATGAGACTGACGCACATTATGAGACTGACGCGCTACCTACTGCGCTACTGGGGTCTGGAGCGCTGTGAAGATAATTCAACTCATAACTGACACCAATAATGTCTGGAAATTTCACTCACGCACTCGTTATTTGTTCTTCTTCCCCGACGTTCACATCTGCACAGTAATGACTACATCAAACAAACAAAAACCGTGTCAGTTCCAACACCTTACAGCCGCCAGTGTTCACGCCCCTGACTATAAGTACACAAAATGACACTATTACTAACGCTGTTTGACGTAAGTCAAGCCCCACAGATGCTGGCTATTAGAAAACCTAGAATGGCTCATGTGAAAAATGATTACTCCCGCTATCTGCTTGTGATGTTCAACATTAACTGCCAGCTTGGCACTCTCCTCAATCCCTCACAAATCACAAGTTTTGTTGGTTCATTTCTCCTTCCTCCCTTGATCTCTTGTCATTTGACATCAAAGAACTTGCAACATCTGATTTGTTAGCGTGGTTATATCTAGATCACAAATATCTTCTTGATCGTCATTTTGTGTTGCCATAAAAAGTGCAACTAATTCGTGTTTTATTTTTTAACGATCTTGGTTGATATTTTAATTTTGTCAGATCACATTAATCTGGACTCGGGTAATTAGGATTGATCGTTGGCTAACGTGTTCTAAGCTGGGTTTTATTTGTTGACACGTTTTCGGATGGACTAAACGAACATGGCATGAGCAGCATAGATAATATTGGTAGCTTATTTCTTAAGGAATGTATTTCACATGTTAACATTTTTTCATTCATTACTGTCTCTCTCTCCCCTCCCCCTCATTTTCCACCCAGTTCCGACGAAGAAGAACAGAGAGTGAGCATTATTACAGATCTACCAAATCTTCTGAGAGACAACAAAACAGAATGTATGAGGAGAGTGGTACCCAAAGTTATGGTGAGTACTGGTTGTGTCAGTAGTGATGCTATGGTCACTGCAGAGAAGCAAAGCAATGGCAGACTACATTTTTTTTTATGAATGTCTACCCGTAAATCCTAATTTAAAACTTGGCAAAAGGTCTTACAGTTGTGCCAGTTGCAAATATATACAAATATTCACCCGTAAAGATCTTTCAGTAGCAGTTAAAAAAAAAGAGAGAGAGAGAGAGAGAGAGAGAGAGAGAGAGAGAGAGAGAGAGAGAGAGAGAGAGAGAGAGAGAGAGATAGACAGTGAGAAACAGAGAGAGAGTTGAAACACACACCCAAAAAAACATGTACTGCTGTCATCAGGTAATCACAGTTCCAACTTTATTGCAAAACGGTCACCCCATACTTGCCCCGTTCTTATGCCAGAGAAAACCACGTATAATGTCCATTACTGTCCCTTGTAAGAACATTGACACAGACTGCAATCTCAGCAAAGCCAATAGCTTACATGCACAGGCATTAAATGCATAAGGTATTCATCAGAAGTGATAACATAAACAGTTCTGGCTCGTATTGGCACTGCCTACTTGCAATGTATTATAATTGGAAATTTAAATATGTTTATGCTTTTCAAAGGTTTTAATCTTACTTTCTTTTGGTTTGATTCCTGTTATTTTCATTCTAAACATTTATTAGCCAGTTAGTGGTGGGGGGAGGATGCCCGAAACAGGGAGGTTGTTTCCCAGAGGAAGACTTCGTCAGTCTGTCTGTATATATATATATATATATCAAACATGTTCAGCCCACAAAGAAACCCCTTTACGAAATGTCGCCGCCTAGCTCTTCGCTTCAACCACCCTTGGGCGAACAGGCAGATGAGTCACCCTTAACGCCATTCCGCAAACTTTGTCATCAGCAATAATGTGTCCAGTACTTTAGAAGAATCGATTTACCCTCTCCGCCTTAAATAATGTGCTCAGGCGTGTAAAAGTTCTCCCCTCGCTTGAATATCTATCTGTAATCTCCCGCTAGTGTCACCACGTGGCGTCAGCAACCTCCCGGAAAACCCAATCACTCGTGCTGTCACCAGCCTCCTGATCGATCGCTGTTTTTTTTTTAAAAACTAAGGATAAAGAGAGAGGTTGCACCAATCACCTGGAAAAATCGATGCAAAAACGGCCTTATTTTGGCGTATACACTACTCCCGAGTACTTCCTTGTTAAATACGCAGCGTTTTTATCGAGTCTACAAGAGTCATAGTTAGATGCCATGCTCCTTGCCCTACGAACGGAAGCAGGCTGTACGCCGACCTATCCGTGAAACAGCGAACTTCTAGAAGCACATGTTGCCGAGGCGAACCTGCTGGTCCGGGGCGCTTTCGCAATATCATTACAGATATCGAAGACCTGGAAGACTGTCAGGAATTACATAATATCAAGAACATAAACCAGGGCAATGTTCAAAGGACTCATGGTAGCAGAGTAATAAGGGTGCAATGACTGTCTTCGTGTGTTCATGACGCATCGTGTTATAGAGACGAAATCTGCTTACACGATCGCCTATAATTACAGTTAACCTAATGATAAAAGATCAAGAATTGTCTGCAGTGTCGTCGAACAGTTGATGAGGAAACATTGCAAATAATATAAGCAAGAATAACATCTCCCTCGAGGTGCTCTCTCCAGCGAGCAGTCATCAAGTCCGAGAACGATTTTGCTTCACATATAATTGTCTTGATTGTACTGCGTTGTCAGACAAGCGAACGGCTCCCACAGCAGCGTGGTTATAAACTGGAACAAGGCTTGATGACGTTATCCTGGATACTTACACGGTTAGATTCGCCGTCACTTGTGCAAACATCTAATACTAAACTCTCCTCACTGGGCATTAGAAACTCTGGAATTGTGCAAAGTACTGTAGATTATCAGCATTTCAGCCCGGGTTATTTGTCCTTTCGAGGAGGGTTTTCCTCTAGAAGTTTGAGGAAAGAGTCAAGATCATAGGACATTGTGGACACAAGACAATTTAACAACTAAAGATAACCAGGTATCATAGTTCAAACATCATAGTAGATCCCCCCGCCCCCCCCCCCCCCCCCCCCCCCCCCCCCCCCAACATTCCGAGTTGCTCTGTTCCTGTGCCAAAGAAAACCACACAGGATGGCTTAGACTGTCCCTTGTGAAATAACTGACACACATTGTAGTCTCGGCAAAGCCAGTAGCATACAGTCCGATACTACTAAAAAGTCAGTTCAACATCGATGAAAGCAGCAGTTACAACAAATCAGTAGTTACACACGCACGGTTAATTAGATAAGTCACTCGGCTAGCTGTTGGGTGACGGTACTATATCCATTCAGTTAATATATGGAGGAAAATACAAAGGCTGAAAACAGTCAGCTTGTCTATCCGCCATACTGAACCAGCATCTATACCTGGAAAACTACAGAAAAAGTCGAAAATTGAGAAAGATTGATAGGCGTACAAATCGACACACGTTTGGGTGCGTGTCTGCAACGCGTGAGAACTAGTGAGAAGCTAAAAGTGTCGAATGAGCGCTGTAATTTGTTTTGTTTCAAGTATTGTCAGAGTTCTCGGTGTGCATTGCTTCCCATTTGTGCATGATGTTTAAACATCAGGTGTGCCGGAGAATTTCAGTTATGTAGACAGTTGGGAAATGTGTGTAAAAATAGGAGCTCTGAAATCGGGCTAATTTACCACTGTTTCGTTGTTTACGGTATAGTCTTAGACGTGCAGACACTTGGGTTACAAGTGGACTTGAGTGCCTTCAGTAAACCAGGATAACGTTTCAAGTTGCCTTATTCTAGACTTGAGAGGCGCAGGTGTCGCCATCATTGATCAGATAAATACAGAAAGGGAAAGGGCACATTAGGTTGATTATCCATGTTGGCACAAGAGGTTGGAAAGACAAGCTCGCTTTCTGCTGATGCAGAGTCTGAAATATTTCTGAATTTTAATTTAGATTTTAATCGTCAACATTATTTCCGAGTGGGTTTCGGTGCCCCATTGTAGGGGAATATCATAATATACTCACTGCTTCTCTGACAAGCATGTCGTAAGATGCGAGTAATTAGGGATGTTTTCTTCGCAGTCCTTGTTCATCTGCCTAAGAGGCTAGGAACCAACAGTCTGCATACACTGTAGGCAGGCGATGAAGCGAGTCAGGGAAAATATTTGGTGTGGTTATCCAACCACCTTTCGTGGATACTAGTATTTATTAATGTCTTAGTCTTCTAGTGGGTTAAGTCACAATTTGATTACATAATGATAGTGCCGCTCCTGGCCATTCTGTCCACAATGTCACCAACACCCAAGCTACAGTGACATGGAATCCACAGCTGAACAACCTATATGAATCAGTAGTTAAGTCGAGACTACAAACTGTATGTCTTGTTTTGTTTAACAGTTGCTTGTAGAATCTGTGAAATGTTACATATTATTCTAGGACGTTCAGCAATAGCTGTAAACGTTCAGCGAGAGCTATTTAACTGTTGCCTGGACAGCACCAAAGTTAGCACAGCCGGGAAAAATACCCGACATTCGGGTCAGTAACAGTCCTGATTGGCTGGCTCATTGACACAAATAGGACAACCGACATGCTTATAATTGCAGAATAAATATGATCATCTAAATAAAATGTCACGGGGCTAATGACGTGACTTGCTAGCTGACCCTCCATTGCTGACATAAATTTACATCTGTAGTCAAACAACAGCTGCAGATCAGTAGCCGGACTACACCAGCAGCTGCCAGATTACACCAGCCGCAGCCGTACGTATACCAGCCGTATGCTATCAGTGTCAGACACGATTACCCTCAAACACACACCGGCAAGGATAATGTCAGACCCAATGCCATGGCTAAGAAAAGCTGCATGTGTATAATTTGTTATTGGATAAATAAAAGCGAGGCCATGACTTTCAGCATTTGTCTTTTTGGGTTCAGTCTCTCTCTTAGAAGAAATCGAAATGTGCACGGAGGACTCAAATCTGAATAAGAGACAAATTGGTAGTGGTTGAAAGTTGTACAGTGGCGACCGGATCGCCAGTTGGCTGGCTGGTAGACGACTTCTTCGCCGGTCGGGACTGAATTTGAGTATGTCTCATTTGATCCCATCAACACTGGAAGATAACCAATTCTCTTCTTTGTGACTTGTCTTGTAATTGAAAAAAAAAAAAAAAGCCAAAAAAAAAAAAAAAAAAGGCAAGGCCAAAAAAAAAAAATTACCAAAAAAAAAAAAAAAAAGAGGCCAAAAAAAAAAAAAAAAACTCACACCACTACACATGTAAGAGGTGAAAAAAAAAAAGCACAAAAAAAAAATTTAAGTGGGTCCCTGAAAAGGTCCTTGTGGTAGGTGGCTTCAGTGCTGGCTTATTTGTTTCGAGAGGTTGCTCTTGGCGACTGCCCTGGTGGGATCAGTGACTGCGTGACTGACAACCAGCTAAGGAATCAGCTCCAACACCAAAAATGGCAAGGAGGACAAGTGGTAAACAAAAGGCGCACTAACCCCAGTGTTGTCACTTTGGATCTTTTATATCCAAATTTAGATCTTTTTCATTGCATTTAGATACTGTTTTTGACGTTTAGATCGTAAATATTTTTCTAGAAACTTTTCATATGGAGTTAGATATTTTATAGATTTTTTTTCTTTCATTGTCAATTTAATAATTACCTTGTAAAATATTTACTACAATATTTTTGTACATTGTGACAACTGCCATTACTTGAACTTTGAACTCTCACTGGGGTCAACGCACAAATATCTGGCAGCCCCGGTACTGAATAATAAAAGCGCGCGTAAATCATACTAACTTTGTTTCAACCGTATCCTCACTGTGCTGACTTTGCGTTTCTTTTTCATGTGATTTCACTCGGTAAAAGACTGGTGTTGCCAACCTCTAAAGCTGATTTGCTCACTTGCACTATAGAGAGCTATTTGGCTCCTAAGCCACACTTTGGATATTAATTCGAATAAAAAATTGATGATTTAAAAACAAAAGGTCTGTTAACAGAGAATGAAGAGAACAACTTAAGAAAATCAGTTAACCAAAATAAAGTTAGCTGAATGGACAAACAAAACAGAAACTCAAGCATTTTGGAGTGATGTGAGACAATTTAAAGATACCTCATCAAACAGTCTATTATGTAAGCTCTTTAAAGTGCCATGTCTGCCATGATACTACCCCACGCAAATGCTGGCGAAGAAAGAGTTTTCAGTGCTAGGAATTATATCAAATCTAACCTAAAAAAACTGGATGAAATTTGACCTCTCAAATGCTATCGTGCCATTAAAATTCGGCCTGATGAGACTAGAGAAATAAGCCTACTATTCCACTTATAAAGAAATTGGAACAGCTAAAG
The DNA here is from genome assembly GCA_905116865.2 of Candidula unifasciata. NCBI lineage: Eukaryota > Metazoa > Mollusca > Gastropoda > Stylommatophora > Geomitridae > Candidula > Candidula unifasciata. The sequence continues at coordinate 80,136 of CAJHNH020002512.1, read as the reverse complement.
CATACCAGGGTCATTTTGGATCTGAAGCTTCAACTTCATCATCCAAGCTAAGTTGATTCTGTGGATCTTGTGAGGCAGACATCAGTGAAGGTGAGGACATGATTATGTAGGGTAAGTCATAACAAAAGCTATGTAATTTTTGACTTTTTCAATTTGGATGTTTTTCTAGATCTTTTCCACGCAGATTTAGATATTTTTAGATATCTTTTGACACCGTTTTGGATACTTTTTGCCAAAGAAAAGTGGCAACACTGACTAACCCGCCTTAACACAAACCCGCCCAGAAAGAAGGACGCAAATAAAGCAACTGAAGCGTCCGATGTTTTATTTTTTTTTTTTCACTTTGAACGAACGAATGTGTCTTGTCACTAATTTAGGTCTTAATATTTGCCGACCCCACTGTGGACAATCAGGTGAAGGTCAGGGTGAAATGAAGCTACAAGCGAGACAACTCTTGTTGTCGACACATTATGTGACAATATATTATCATTGAGCACTTTCAGTTTTTGCCAAACTTACGCTCCTTTGTTGTCGATGAGCCACCTTACCTGACAGGCTATTCTCTGTTCTACAAACAGATCGTCATATCCATGTTATCTGTATGTCCGTCTACATGTCTATTTATTTAATGGACTGTGCAAAAGAGAATCTGATCGTCTAAATTGCAAGCCCGCGTTGGCACTTCTTTGTCCACTATCTTCATGACTGTAGTCCACTATCTTCATGACTGTATATCTAGCTTGATGTTCTAAGAACTTCTTCTTCTTCTTCTTCTTCTTCTTCTTCTTGTTCTTCTTCTTCTTCTTCTTCTTCTTCTTCTTCTTCTTCTGCTTCTTCTTTAGCATTGCGAGCCATTGAGGTTCACTGCCCCAGATACCACCCGCCTCCATTCATCTCTCTGGTTGGCCTTCTCTTTCTACCCACACAAAAATGATAAAAATAAAATGAATTAATCATGACTAGACTGCACAACGAATTACTGACTTTATAATCGACATATTATTTCAATTTCAAAGCCCCAGCCTGGCTGTATATAACTAACCGTTGAACGGGGTTTCTGGTACTCGTGCCTGGGTGATTATAATCCGAGTGGTGGCACTTTGTGTCACTGTGTGTTTATCGCTGGTTGTGCCGTGCTGGTGGGGTTGAGAGTCACTCACTCGACCAGTCAGAAAAACCAACAGCCTGGTCACAGAATTGATAAGGTCACTATGGGACAGGATACTACGTAATAAGAGAAAATATGGAGAGAAAATATTATTAAAAAAGGTAACATAAACGAAGGATGTGGAATAAAGAAAGAAAGGAGGCGAAAAGTAGTATAAATATAATAATAATAATAATAATAATAATAATAATAATAATAATAATAATAATAATAATACGCTTAACCTTGAACTCTGCAGGGCTGAGAACAAGGAAACTAGGAATACGGGGATTTTATTTGGATGTTTATTTAAATGTAAAAGCCTCAAATATTTCACTGATGTTGCCTTTCTCTTCCTTTACATTCATGTTAGTCTGTAGTCGCTGCACACAAACAACATAATCATAGCTGGTAGCAGAAATCATGCCAGACAAATCTATATGTGCACACATATTGATTCAGCTGTCTAGTCAAGCTGTGCTGGCAGGGTGCCACACTCACGCAGACACCACTCAGTGATGGCTACCCAGACTTTACAACGTGTGCTTTCGATTTGGGAGTGAAAATATGGAATGAATATCTCACATCGCCATCGGTATTAACAATCCGGTCTGCGTCTAGTATGTGGCCTTTGATATTTTTACTTTTATATTATTGTTTACGCCTCTCTCTCTCTCTCTCTCTCTCTCTCTCTCTCTCTCTCTCTCTCTCTCTCTCTCTCTCTCTCTCTCTCTCTCTTTCTCTCTCCCCCCCCTCTTATATACATACATAACTGGCTGTTGAACTCCTTGTCAGCATACGTAGTGCCTACCTGGATACATGCCAGGTACTGATTACATAGCCTAGTAGCCTAGTGTATTCTTGACACACTGTCAATAGTCCGTAGTACTTAGTACTTTGCCAACAATGAGTAAGAACACGGCTCACACGACCAACAAAAACCACGCCTCTGAGAACTCACACGACGGTTTCACAATCTCTATCTCCACTGTACAAAGTACTGAGAATCTACCCGACAGTTTCACGATCTATAGTATCCACTGTATCCAGTATCGAGAATCTGCCAGACAGTTTCACTGTCTTTAGGATCCACTGTACCCAGTACTGAGAATCTACCAGACAGTTTCACGATCTCTAGTATCCACTGTACCCAGTACTGAGACTCCATCCAGCAGTTTCACCATCTCTAGTGTACACTGTACTCAATACTGAGACTCTACCCGGCAGTTTCACCATCTCTAGTGTACACCCTACTCAATACTGAGACTCTACCCGATAGTTTTACCATCTCTAGTATGCACTGTACCCAGTACTGAGACTCCATCCAGCATTCACCATCTCTAGTATCCACTGTACTCACTACTGAGACTCAATCCAGCAGTTTCACCATCTCTAGTATTCACTGTACTCAATACTGAGACTCTACACGGCAGTTTCACCATCTCCAGTATCCACTGTACTCAATACTGAGACTCTACACGGCAGTTTCACCATCTCTAGTATCCACTGTACTCAAACTGAGACTCTACCCGTCAGTTTCACCATCTCTAGTATCCACTGTACTCAATACTGAGACTCTACCCGTCAGTTTCACCATCTCTAGTATCCACTGTACTCAATACTGAGACTCTACCCGACAGTTTCACCATCTCCAGTATCCACTGTACTCAATACTAAGACTCTACCCGGCAGTTTCACGATCTCTAGCTTCCACTGTACTCAATACCGAGACTCTACCCGTCAGTTTCACCAGCTCTAGTATCCACTGTACTCAATACTGAAACTCTACCCGGCAGTTTCACTATCTCTAACATCCACTGTACTCAATACTGAGACTCTACCTGGCAGTTTCACTATCTCTAACATCCACTGTACTCAATACTGAGACTCTACCCGGCAGTTTCACTATCTCTAGCTTCCACTGTACTCAATACTGAGACTCTACCCGTCAGTTTCACCATCTCTAGTATCCACTGTACTCAATACTGAGACTCTACCCGTCAGTTTCACCATCTCTAGTATCCACTGCACTCAATACTGAGACTCTACCCGGCAGTTTCACTATCTCTAGTATCCACTGTACTCAATACTGAGACTCTACCCGGCAGTTTCACTATCTCTAACATCCACTGTACTCAATACTGAGACTCTACCTGGCAGTTTCACTATCTCTAACATCCACTGTACTCAATACTGAGACTCTACCCGGCAGTTTCACTATCTCTAGCTTCCACTGTACTCAATACTGAGACTCTACCCGTCAGTTTCACCATCTCTAGTATCCACTGCACTCAATACTGAGACTCTACCCGGCAGTTTCACCATCTCTAGTATCCACTGTACGCAATACTGAGACTCTACCCGGCAGTTTCACTATCTCTAGTATCCACTGTACCCAGCACGAAACTCCCACCCCCACCTTTTTCTAGTTCTAATCTGAGCCAGTTGTGTTCTACAGTGAGAACACTGCAATCGACAGCTGCGTTTCGATGGCTGATTGCCTCCCCTACCCCGTCTCTCTACAGAGTGGCCCGCTGGGAATCCGAGAATGTAGACTGGACTCTGTGAAGGTTTCCGTGTCAGATGCGGAAACATAAAAACAAAATCTCCGACATTTGAGATTTCTAGAATCGTTGTAAAATACAGATATACTTTCTTGCTTAATTATGGAATGTGGGCTGCGTTAGCAGAGCAGCTGGTTGTTTGTCTGCTGTCGGAAGGTATTGAGTTCAAATCTTCACCAACGTGGAGTTTAAAATTGACCCGGGCTCTCAGGTTGACCAAATTTATACCTTAATTACAGGAAAGGCATGGAAAGTAAACGTGGCTGGTGTGATTTTGACCATATCACACATCAAAGGCATGGAAAGTAAACGTGGCTGGTGTGAGGTTGACCATATCACACATCAAAGGCATGGAAAGTAAACGTGGCTGGTGTGAGGTTGACTATATCACACATCAAAGGCATGGAAAGTAAACGCGGCCGGTGTGAGGTTGACCATATCACACATCAGAGGCATGGAAAGTAAACGTGGCTGGTGTGAGGTTTACTATATCACACATGAAAGGCATGAAAGTAAACGCGGCCGGTGTGAGGTTGACTATATCACACATCAAAGGCATGGAAAGTAAACGTAGCCGGTGTGAGGTTGACTATATCACACATGAAAGGCATGGAAAGTAAACGTGGCCGGCGTGAGGTTGACTATATCACACATCAAAAGCATGGAAAGTAAACCTAGCCGGTGTGAGGTTGACTATATCACACATCAAAGGCATGGAAAATAAACGTGACTGGTGTGAGGTTGACTATATCACACATCAAAGGCATGGAAAGTAAACGTGGCTGGCGTGAGGTTGACCATATCACACATCAAAGGCAGATTCATCTATAACAATTTACCATACGCCCAATGCCCCAGTGGCGTACAAGTCCTTTACTATTTAGCATATTGATTTCACATTTACTTCTTCCAGAGGCCCCAAGAGGCAAAGGGGCCATGTGCTAATCTGTGAATGTTGAGTAACCATTTATATCTCATTCCTGTGAGTGGTTGTCGTGCGGACCTCAGCATGTGAATAACTGTATTACACAAAATCAACTGACTACAACTTCATATTAATACATAGGCAAGGCCTACAAGTTCTGTCTTGAATCAAGCAAATGAATATAACCATCACATTAAATATATGTTTATTTTACTGAACACAAAACTCACGTAGTTTACAAATAACAATTCATTAACAACCAACATCATGTCTATACGAACTACGCGTCAAGCACCCAAGCTAACAAAGGTGAAAGTTCGCCTCCAGCGATTTAAACTGAAATAAATTCCCCGAGCGACAATACACGCTGATAATCTAAGTCTTCACAGTTTCACCACTGGAGAAAATGTATATCTAAGACCGCAACTTACCATAGAATTTGTAAACCACTGTAATCAACAGCTTAACTCTCTACATCGGCTCGGTCAATCACACCTGTGTCGCGATCAGACCACGTGCGATCATCATCACGTCGAGAGAGCGAGAGAGAGAGGGAGGGAGAGAGAGAGGGAGGGAGAGAGAGAGGGAGGGAGGGAGAGAGCGCGCACAGCTCAGTACAGGTCCTTCTGTAAACCTCATGAACCCGCCATTGGCCAGATTTTTAGTCCTTGTGTGTAGTCCGATAAAAATCAACAGATCTTCTCCGGCTCCCTGTCCATTAGGACCCTTAAAAGTGTTAAATCGGTTCGAAAAGGGCCGGTTGGGATGGGGGGGGGGGGGATAGGCGCACACAGATTTGTACTTGGGAAAAGGGGGGGGGGAACGACACCTACATCTGTAAAATGCTGGAGGGGGAGGGGGGAACCGAAATCTGCTAAATGTTTAGGGCATTAAATGGTCTTATTCCGTCTCTTGTAATGACAATTGCCGCCCCCCCCCCTCCCTCCCCCAGCGCTCCCGTAATAACACATTCTATTTCAGTTGGTGGAATAATTTCTTCTGTAAGCTTTTAGAACTTTTCGAGCTCTTCACTGTGAAGAAGAAGAAAAAGAGGAAGAAGAAGAAGAAGAAGAAGTAGTAGTAGTAGTAGTAGTAGTAGTAGTAGTAGTAGTAGTAGTAGTAGTAGTAGTAGTAGTAGTAGTAGTAGTATTAGTATTAGTAGTAGTAGTAGTAGTAGTAGTAAAGAAAAAGAAGAAGCCGAAGCAGAAGAAGAAGAGGAGGAAGAAGAAGAAGTAGTAGTAGTAGTAGAAGAAGATGAAGAGGAAGAAGAAGAAGAAGAAGAAGAAGCAGCAGCAGCAGCAGTAGAAGAAGAAAAAGCCAAAGCAGAAGAAGAAGAAGAGGAGGAGGAAGAAGTAGTAATAGAAGTAGTAGTAGTAGTAGTAGTAGTAGTAGTAGTAGTAGTAGTAGTAGTAGTAGTAGTAGTAGTAGTAGTAGTAGTAGTAGTAGTAGTAGAAGAAAAAGAAGAAGAAGAAGAAGAAGAAGATTGACAGTTCGCTTTTTTTATACCAAGTTTGTAACAGGCTATGGCAAAAAACTATGTGCAGATTGATTTAGACTTCAAAATATGTTGCCTTAGAAAACAATTAAAAATGTTTTCATAGCATTACAGAAATAAAAAGCTTATATTTATCTAAAGGAAAAGTTTTTTCCGCATTGAATGCACTGAAAAGACAAGCTAGCGAAATAAGCACACACTTGGCACAACTCCCTATCATAAATAACAGACTTTGACGAGCTGTGACAGACAGCAGCAGCGAGTATGTTGAGTTCTCTTTGAAGTTAGAAGTCATTCGTGAAGACAAACTGGCATGTGCGCTAAGTGTGTGTGTGTATGTGCTTGTTGGTGATAATTATTATTTAAGCTATCATTGTTTTTTTGTTTACTGTTCGGAATAGTTTTTGAAAAAATGGCGGAAATGCGTGCTCAGACCAATGAAAGAGCTTATAGAACAAAACAAAAAACACGGCAAAAGAAATAAAGGATAAAAGAAAGATAAGTAATTAAAACAGCAGGGTAGAATGGGTGCATCTTGCTGAGGTTGGAAATGATCTGCTGAAGGCACTGACGCGGAAATCCGTGGAGCCGACAAAACGTCGTTCACCATTAGAGAACAAAGGGAGAGGGAAGGGAGAGAACTGAGGTGGTGGCGAGAAAATGAGCCGAAGTTTGGTAACATGACCTCTCTTCTCTAGGAGACTGTGATATCTAATAAAACGATTGGGTACTCGGGTACGTCTCCACAGTCAACTCTGTGGCTAAGTCGATGCCGGGTTCGATTCCAGCTGCGGGCCATGCGCCTTGCATTGGTTTCGACAGTGGTATCAAGAAAGCCGACCTCCAGAGAGCAATGACAAACTACTGGACGTAAATTTTCCTAGAAAAACCACACAACAACCAGGGGCTGTAGGGGTTGGTTCTGCAACGTCCTGTAAAGGATACACAGCTAACGTAACCCAACGTCACCTCAATGAAGATTGGCCACATGTAAACTCCTTCTCTTTTGTCCTGGCTGTACAGGCTCACAGACTGCTCTGCCCCCGCCCCTTCCCCTCCCCGTTTCACCCCCTTGGATTGATGTTGTCCTACCACATGTTCTTATGATTTGTATTGGTGGTGACCTGCCACAATGTGTGGTTAATTTAGTTACCGTCAGATTTTGTGTGAGACAAGCGGGCAGTGTCATCAGCGTTCAGATCATCCAAGTTGATCCAAGTGTTAGTTAGTCCACAGATTATCCTCATTGGACATCGAACTATTTAGTCTCTAAGTGCTCGGATCCCTTCCTTGGTAATTCCAGCAGTTCACTAAACCAGTTCTGTGTTGATTTCTTATACTTCTTTGGGTGATCCAGGTGTATTCGTAGCTGGTTTTATCTTCACAGTCAGTTTACTGATTGACTAAAATCAAGTCTGTAATAAGGTCTGTCATCAAGTAAAGGAATCTTTCCCATGCCTTTATGCGTATTGGGCATATAGTGACAGATCTGTATTTTATATACCACTAGCTGTACCCGGCCACGTGTTGCCGTGGCCCAGAATGGTGAAATGGAAAGGAAAGAAAATAGCTATCAGCTAACGGTGTATGTCATACCCCACCCCCACCCCCATCCCTCCTCTCCCCTCGACGCAGTCATATCTTCATCCCCGAAGGATTGAAAAATCATCCATGGCGAAAATATAAATAGTTAAGAAATGAGAACTTAAAAACAATATTTTAAGCTCTCTTAGCTTACTGTATCTGGCATAACCCCCCCCCCCCCAGTCATATCTCCCTCTCCGAAAGATTGAAAAATCATCACCTGGCGAAGTCATATCGCCCTCTCCGAAGGACTGAAAAATCATCCATGACGAAATTATTAAAATAGAAATAGTTAAGAAATGAGAACTTGAAAATAATATTTTAAACTCTCTCAGCTAACTGTGTCTGACATACCCACCCCCTCCCCCCATATAATCCTCTCTGAAGGATGGGAAAGTAACCATGTGACGAAATATTGTAACTAAACTGAGCTTGGCATCCGTGTCCACCCAGACTAAAATAGGTAGCATTAACTTGTACTGAGAAGTAAATATAGCCAGTGTAACAGCTACCACATCACCCATCCAGTACCAGTACTACTGCAACCACTACCACCACCACCATCACAACAACAACAAAAACTGTCACTACAGTCTGTGTACGTCGGTGTAGAAAAGAGGAGTTAGTGCCACATGCTGTCGCCACGGACTATTTAGTTTAATATTGCCCCCGACATAGAAAAAAAAAAAAAAACTTCATCACGTAACCAGTGATGGAACTAACAGTAAAAAGCACACTATACTCACGAATAGGGGAGAAAAATACCCGCCATCTCTCTCTTTCTCTCCGAAGGAACGATGTTTAACTGACTTTGTCATCCGTGTCCACCCAAACTAAACTGGACTGTAAGCCGTCTTAGTTAAACTGTCATCGCCGAATAGTTTTTGATCGAGAAGCGTCGCGGGGAGGCTAATTGTGACTTGACTGAAATCTGATGTCTTTGGGCGAAAGGCGATATCGCAGCCTAGCTGCAAACCACAACACAAAAGTGGCAACCACCATTTTAAAAGAAAAAGAACAATTATCACCCAGCGGGGAATCAAACACCGGTCACCCGCGTGAAGGATGACATACTTACAACAATACTACCGAAGACTGAAGAGTTTAGGTCAGATATCGCAGCCAAGTTGTAAACTACAACACAACGTGCCAACGGCTCTCTCTATGGCGAACGAAGATTACCCGTGACATGACCATTTAGCATCACGTCTCCGCTGTCGCAGGCTAGCTGTAAACCCCAAAACCGAAAAAAGCGTAGAAATCGCAGCCTAGCCATAAACCACAACACAACGTGACAGCCGCCCAGTTAAGAGCTAAAAAAAATTATATCACCTAGCGGGGAATTAAATGCGGGTCACTCGCATGATAGGCAGAATAGTTACCAACTACGCCACCAAACACTCGTGGAAATTAAATTATATAATAATGCAAAGTTCAATAAGAGCTCAGCAGTCAAAAATGGCCAATCAACTAAAAATAAATCCGGGCCGGCAACGAAACAAATAATGATTTGACCGGTGCTAAAGCTATTTCGTTCATGGTTTGTGCGATTTTTTGACCCAAAAAAAAATCACGCTTCGAGTCAAAGGCAACGTTGTGTGAAAATTTGAAAGCAAGCGGTTCAGTAGTTTCCGAGTCTGTAGTTAACAATTAACATTTTTATTAATATAGAAAATTGGACACTCGAGGAGTGATGTGGTATTTCTTACACCGACCGTCTTTACTTCCCCTGACCTTTCCTGGGGGGAAATTGCCAGAACAAAAGTCCCAGCATTCACCGGGGCTTGAGCCTCCAGCACTCGTGGCGGACACCATACCCCGAGACCACTCAGCCGCCATAAGATGTCCATAACTGGTGACTCTAACTGAAAACAGATTTCTTTTGCATAATGTTAATAACCTTTGAGATTCAGTTCCCGTTATAGATGCACTGCCTGTTTTTTTCCTTTTTCCATCTACTGTCCACCAGAGAGCTGTTTTTGCCAGAGTGTCACAAGGCATTCTGCAAACATGTTCAAGCTATCTCCATCGTCTTGCTTTAATAACATTTGCCAGTGATGCACATTCTGTTTTCCTTTTGTCAGATTCAGACGACCTCCAGTTACAATTAGGGCAAACGTAAGGACTTCCCCATAATAGCAGACCTGTGCCGTTAAGGGTCAAATATTCGAGTGCAGCACCGTAAATCGATATAAACTTAGTTACAGAAATACATTTTTCGAACATAGTCACTACTTATAGATAGCAATATATTTTAACGAGTTACACGGGTGAAAATTTTTACCGAGACAGTGATTCTATGCTCTCTACAAAATATGACTGTCACTGTCGTAATAACTGCCATGCCTGGAGCAAATGGGTAAGACAAAATATCTATTAAGAAAACACAACTATGAGACAATGCTGAAAACATCGGTTCAC
>CAJHNH020002512.1:0-67500 GCA_905116865.2 Candidula unifasciata | reverse complement strand
ATTCGTGAGGTGGCGCTAGGTGTTGCATGCGCATTCGGAATACAGAAACAAAATTGTGGCTGTACTTACGGAGTGTACCGTCAAAGAACAACGTGCTATTGTGCAGTTTTTTTTAAAGCAAAAGGTCTGCCTGCAAAGGACATTCGCAAGGAAATGCTTTCTGTTTATGGTGACAAATGTTGATCCCGATGCTTAGTTGGGTTGCAAAATATGTTCAAGAACGCTCAGAAAATTGTTGATGAAGTCTGATCTGGTCGTCCTGTTGAGATTGCAACAGACGCATTCGTGCAGCGGGTGGAGGAGATGATTAGAGGTGACAGGCGAGTAACTGTTGACTCCATAGCAGCTGCAATAGGGTGCGGTGCTCACATGGTTCAACATACAACATAATGGTCCACTGAAAATCCACCCTGAAGTTTTTATATTGCCCCCGACTAAAAAAAAAAAAATCGACAGCTGTACTGAGGATTCGAACGTGGGTCTCCCAGCGTTGTTTCCATTCAACCAGCCCCTCCTCCGTGAAAATCATCAACAAAAGAAACAAAAATAAATTTGAATTTGAGAGGTGCGCTCCCGAAGCATGTACGAACGTGGCTATAATAAAATGTCACTGTAGATGTTTCGCTGGAAGAAAAAAGAATATTACCATTTGATTAAGTGCGACTCCACTCAGGAGGAAATAAAAAGAAAACTGCGCGGAAAATGTTTGGAAAAGCCGGTAAACGATATATATATATATATATATATATATATATATATATATATATATATATATATATATATATATATATATATATATATCCTCTCTCTCTCTCTCTCTCTCTCTCTCTCTCTCTCTCTCTCTCTCTCTCTCTCTCTCTATCTATCTATCTATCTGTCACCCCCTGTCTCCATCCCCCTTCTCTCTCTTATTGAGGCCACTACTTCACCTAAGCCCCATTTTCTTTCCGCCACATATTTTTCAGTACTTGTTATGTTGTCTGCTACAAGTATCCTCTGATCCTGCAGATCCATTCATCTCATTATCATCATGTAGCAGGTCCTTTGCAGAACGTTGCTCTCATCAGTCTGCCTGAAAAAAACTCGGTCTTTTGCCAATTCTCCAACCTCATGTGCTTTCATACTCAAGGAGTCACTTATATCCTGTGCACATCTTCGTGTCCGTCGGCCCCTGCCCCTCCCTCCTGGTACCATGCCTTCTGCTATAATTTTTTTCCAATCCGTCGTGGCGCCTGATATGACCACAATATTTAAGCTACCATTCATGCTACCATCTAGATGGTATTTAAGCTACCATTCATGCTACCATCTAGATGGTATTTAAGCTACCATTCATGCTACCATCTAGATGGTATTTAAGCTACCATTCATGCTACCATCTAGATGGTATTTAAGCTACCATTCATGCTACCATCTAGATGGTATTTAAGCTACCATTCATGCTACCATCTAGATGGTATTTCAGCTACCATTCATGCTACCATCTAGATGGTATTTCAGCTACCATTCATGCTACCATCTAGATGGTATTTCAGCTACCATTCATGCTACCATCTAGATGGTAGATATTTGTCGGTGTTGTTTTCGGACGCAGTCGCTAGCAGTGAACATCGATTCTTCAAGCCTACTAACAAGACTTTAGCTTAAGGTAGACAGTTTGACAACTGAACGTTACAGAGGCTATAGTTTCAGCGGTTGTTCCTGGAACTGTTCGATTAAATAAACTAATATACATAATCTTTGACGTCACGGACAGAGGATGAAGACTGGGAGGGAAAGGAGAAAGAGGGAGAGGGAGAGTAGGATGTTGCTTAGTTCTAACATCCTAACGTATCGACATCTAAAACTGGATGTGTGATCGATTTATTATATTATATTTTTAAAGGGACCAATTTTCAATGTATATCGTTAAATTGAGTGGATAAATCACTTTGTACTTTTAAATAGCCGATTTATCTCTGCTTATTGTTAAGGAGAATTAATAGTCACCGCCTCACTGTTCTTTGTTTATTTTAAAGATCATCTTCATCGCACATCGGACATGACCGTACGTGCTTTGATCTCCTCCTGAGTATGTCTCTAAGTGTTTTAGGCTAACAACTTCCATTCTGTTCTGGCTGATGCATGGTTATCCTATCTCTCAGCTCCGATTGGTACACCCAGGGTATGCAGTGAAAAATCAATTTCCAGGAAGCTGAAAACCTCACGACGTTTAGTCTCTCGTATGGCATTAATGATGTATTTCCTGTCCATAGATGGCATATTCCTAATAGTCGCACAGCCAACCATAGTGTCTGCTCTTTCACTGCCTTTCACACCAACATATCATGGGACAAAAATGAAGGTGATTTGGCGAAACTGTGCGTGGTGTATCAGATGGAGCCATTGTATTTACCCCGCTTTGACTTCTGTAGCATGGTTAATGAGTAAGTGAGCAAACATACATTGGTGACATCCTGAGTTTTAAGCCATTCTAGAACGTTTGTCACAGCCATGACCTCCAGTGTCATGCTGCTGGTGGTAGGAAAAAAGGCTCCACTGTCTTCTTTGATGACTTTCCCTTTGATTCTTGCCGTGAAAGCCAATGCACTTTGATTTGATTTGATTTGATCTGATTCAAGAACTGACATCACAGCACTTGGAGCATTCCCATAAGTGCTCCGTGCCCATCTTCACCTGCCAGCGCAAAGTTCCGATACTAATGGTATCTGTAACCTTCTGATTAAATGTCCATCTGGCATTTCCTCTGAGCCTCTGTGCCTCGAGCATCTGCCAGAACCCCTCGTCACATCCCACTACATCAATCTCACCAGACTTTGGTGATCTATCTGCTCCTCTGAACTGTACACGCTTTCCCACAAGACACTAACCACGTCTGCCTTATCATGCATCAGTATTTAATTAATTTGTGCAGAGCCAGCTAGTCTGTCCATCTGTTCATTTTCAGCACACCAGCGTGATGCGGAGTAAAAATCCAGACAATAATCCTCACCCATATCCTCCACAGTGAAGCTACTCTGCAAGAAGCATGCCTGTCCTGACCTTCCTCAGCATGCTTTCTGAGTCAGTTACAATCATGCACTTTGCTGCTGATAAATAACAAAACCATCTGTACATATAACAGCGTCTTCCTGTGACGTGCGTTCCTCCACCAATCCTTTTAATTCTGCATCACCATATATATATATATATATATATATATATATATATATATATATATATATATATATATATATATATTAGTCTGGTAGTCTGGTAGTCTTAGTTTCAGCTTCATAGCAAACGGGTCGCCCCATCTTTGCTCTGCTCCTGTGCCAGCGAAAAACACCCAGAATGTTTATCACAGTCCCTTGTGGAAAGATTGACAGACTGCTGTCTCAGCATATCTAGCATACACTCGCATTAAAGCATATGGTAGCCATCCGAAGTGCTAACACAAACAGTCCAACATTAGAAATGCAGTTCATCATTGATGATAGCAGAACTTGTCGCCAACAGATCAGCAGTTTCCCACGCGATCAATTGTAATCACACACGGGCACCGCCAACATTGACGACCGGCATCGCGCCATTTTCTGAATCTACAATTCACACCACGTTGGTCACAGTCGAAAAAAACATTCCAAATGCAATCCGCAGCTCACAGGGTCACGCCATGCATTCAACTCAGAAGCTGGGCGACGAAACTATATCCAGTCTACAAATGGAGCAAAAATACTTCGGCCACCGTCCGGCAGAAGCAAAAAATTTGCCTCCGCTCCGACACAGCGCCGCTGTCTAGCGTCCATTTTAACCGGAAGTGTATATACATATATATATATATATATATATATATATATATATATATATATATATATATATATATATATATATATATATATATATATATATATATGTATATAGGCTTCAACTGCATGTCCTGTGTCATTTCTTTATAAACTGAAGCCAGTCTCTTTAGTTTGATGCTCACTGAAAATCGACTGTAATATTACTCAAAAATCCTAAACATATACACTATTAGTATCTTACTTGTATATACTCACATGTGCATGAATCTTTCAGGAAGTGTTGCAGGTTGCAGAGAGTGACATGCAACTGGCAGCGGCTACCACTTTCCTGCAGATCCTTGAGAAGGACCTAGTTACAGTAGATGAATATAAGAGCACATTTCTGCAAACAATTCTGACATCTGTGGACAACGAACATGAAGGTAAATTGGTTGATAATATCTTAAACAACCAACATGAAGGTAAATTGCTTGATAACATCTTAAACAATGAACATGAAGGTAAAGTAGTTGATAACATCTGAAGACAGTGAATAGGAAGATGAATTAACTGTTAATATCATCTGTAGACAACAAACAGGAAAGTAAATAAGTTGTTAACATCTGTAGACAACAAACAGGAAAGTAAATAAGTTGTTAACGTCTGTAGACAACAAACATGTAGGTGAAGCTTTCGATAACATCTCCAGACAACAAGCACGGAGATAAAATAGTTGATAACATCTCCAGGCAACAGACATGAAGATCAAGTAGCTGATAACATCTGTAGACAACAGACATGAAGATAAAGTAGTTGATAACATCTGTAGGCAACAAACATGAAGATCAAGTAGTTGATAACATCTGTAGGCAACAAACATGAAGATCAAGTAGTTGATAACATCTCTAGGCTACAGACATGAAGATCAAGTAGTTGATAACATCTCTAGGCTACAGACATGAAGATCAAGTAGTTGATAACATCTGAAAACAACAAAGATGATGATAAGGTAGCTGATAACGTCTTTGACAACAAACATGAGACTAACATAGTTGATAACCTTTGTAGAAATATGACACTTGAAAGATGTGAAGGGAATTATCGTGGGAGGATGTAACATCAATAAAATAAAATATGCCGGTGATACGAAGTTAACTGCAGACAATGAACATGATCTGCAATTTTTAATGAATGTAGTAACAGTTCACAGTGAGAATTGCAAGAAAGTGGAAATTATGTTCATCAACAAGTAGAAATAAATATCAAAGTAATAAGTAAATGAAAATGGGAAATTATTAAGCAAGTTGATAGATAAAGCTGTTTAGGAACAGTCATAACATCTGCTGCAGGATAGCCTGCAGAAATTAGAACATGAACCACCATGGCAAGGTGCCTTTTAGCATGATACAAAATATTTTGCCTAAGCAAAAATTTCACTTGCACTGAGAAAAACAAAAAGTGTTAACATGTTATCTAGAATCTTGTTATATGCAAGTCAAACATGGATATTAGGCAGACAACTTGAAAAGCATTTACTCATGTCAGAGATGTAGTTTCTGAGAAGAATGCAGTGAATATCATGAAAGAATAGAAAAACAAATGTAGCAGTCCTCATCGAGGCAGATAAAAGTCGTCAACTTATTAGAACAGTTGACGTAGATGGTCACTGTTTTGTGATATATTATGAGAAATAACTTTGTAACAACTGGCAAGAGTGATGGAAATAGAGCAGCAGAAAGGCAAAGAGATAAACACCTGGATGAACTAGTCAAGTAGTGAATAAACAATGAGTGGTCGAGTGTGACATCCATTCTTCCTTTCTCTGGAGTGCAGACACACACAAGTGGTGAACAAACAATGAGTGGTCAAGTGTGACATCCATTCTTCCTTACTGTGGGGTGCAGACACACACAGGTGGTGAACAAACAATGGGTGGTCAAGTGTGACATCCATTCTTCCTTACTCTGGAGTGCAGACACACACAAGTGGTAAACAAACAATGAGTGGTCAAGTGTGACATCCATTCTTCCTTACAGTGGAGTGCAGACACACACAAGTGGTGAACAAACAATGAGTGGTCAAGTGTGACATCCATTCTTCCTTTCTCTGGAGTGCAGACACACACAAGTGGTAAACAAACAATGAGTGGTCAAGTGTGACATCCATTCTTCCTTACAGTGGAGTGCAGACACACACAAGTGGTGAACAAACAATGAGTGGTTAAGTGTGACATCCATTCTTCCTTACTGTGGGGTGCAGACACACACAGCTGATGAATAAACAATGAGTGGTCAATTGTGACATCCATTCTTCCTTACTGTGGGGTCCAGACACACACAAGTGGTGAACAAACAATAAGTGGTCAAGTGTGACATGAGAATTACTTATTAAAATGTGTGTTCTAGAGAAAAGCATATGGAAAGCGTGCAAGAGGATATATGTAGAGGATATCCAAAGTTGGACTGGGAGGAACATGTAACAGCTTCTCATTAAATCTTAGAGCAGAGATTCTTTTAGACTCATTATACCTGATCCTCATTGCCAAGATCTCACACAGTATCATCAACATTTTCCTCCAGTTATTTCATTGATATTCTGTTTTTTTTTTTTTTAATTTCTTGCTGTGCTCTACTTCTAGTTCATATTTGATGTATATTTTAAGGTCTTTCTCTGCTCTACTTCCAGTTTGTATTTGGTGTATATTTTAATGTCTTTCTCTGCTCTACTCCCAGGTTATATTTGATGTATATTTTAATGTCTTCCTCTACTCTACTTCCAGTTTATATTTGTATATTTCAATGTCTTTCTCTGCTCTACTTCCAGTTTATATTTGATGTATATTTTAATGTCTTTCTCTGCGCTACTTCCAGTTTATATTTGTATATTTCAATGTCTTTCTCTGCGCTACTTCCAGTTTATATTTGATGTATATTTTAATGTCTTTCTCTGCGCTACTTCCAGTTTATATTTGATGTATATTTTAATGTCTTTCTCTGCGCTACTTCCAGTTTATATTTGATGTATATTTAAATGTCTTTCTCTGCTCTACTTCCATTTTATATTTGATGTATATTTTAATGTCTTTTTCTGCGCTACTTCCAGTTTATATTTGTATATTTCAATGTCTTTCTCTGCGCTACTTCCAGTTTATATTTGATGTATATTTCAATGTCTTTCTCTGCTCTACTTCCAGTTTATAATTGATGTATATTTTAATATCTATCTCTACTCTACTTCCAGTTTATATTTGTATATTTCAATGTCTTTCTCTGCTCTACTTCCAGTTTATATTTGATGTATATTTTAAAGTGTTATATTTAGTGATTAGTGACAGATCCCTAGGTGTTCCTGCTTAAAAGCTCTAGACAGACAGTCAGTCAGTAGCATGCCCTTTGCAAAACCTTGCTCCCATACAACCTTCCTGAAAGCTTCTGGATCTCAAGCAAGATGTCGCACATCCATTACACCCATCTGGAGATCTTGGCTGTTATGGTTTCCTGAGAGATTATGAATAAGGTAGTTTGCTTCCCTGGCTTCACGTAACCCTGACTGGAAGGCTAAACGGGTACTCCACCTTGCGCCTTGGGTATCCCTTAGACTAATGGAGGAAAGGAGGCATCTTACATCTCCTTTGATAGGGGATACCCCTACTCCACTATTCAGAAGCTCCACAAGTGTTTATAAACTGATCACGCCTGTTTTGTGTTGATTAATAAGATGTCTTGTCCACTTGGTAAAATGTTCATTTCTTGCAGCTCCAGAATGCGCCCCCATGTCCATCAGCCTAGACAGGGATACAGGCTCTGCAGTATTTGTCTTCACTGTGAGTGCTGCACATGGCATTGATAACATTACCTATGACCAGTACCAACTGGCCATACCAACTGCTGTGTCTGCAAAATAATCTGCACGCTGGTTGCCTTGAACAAAGATGAAGGGCAGCCATTTGTAAAGAGCTGATGAACCCAGCTTGGATTATCTTGAGTCACTAAGTCTGCATGCATGCGTGAACTCTTCATTATCCAGCCATGCTAATGCCTTTCTTACTGTCACAGACCCATTGTGAGGCTACTAGTTGTAACAACAATGGGGCCATTCATCTCTTTGGTTTTCTGTCCCCCTTGAGTTCACAGTGAATACCCACACACTTTGCTTGCCCCAAATTACTGTTACATCTGTGTAAACTACAATGTGTTATATTTAAATATATTTAGTGTTATTACAAAATTATTTATGTTTTTTAATCTCTAATTTCTTTGACATCTGATTATAATTATCAGACATGGCAGTTATGTTTCCATCTAAAAATCTTTCTTGTCTTTTTGCTATTATTTGTAAATCTGAGGAAGGCGCCACTGTACTTGAAATGTGCATTCCATGTGTGCAGTATCATTTGTCATTCATTAGAGCTGCATTTTCATATTTATGTTTTTTTCTGTGAATTTTTCAGATGTGGCCAACGCTTGGCTAGAGACTCTACTTGAGTGTGTTGACATCTTGCCAGCTGAAGTTGTAAAAAAAGATGTAAGTGATGACTGCGACATCGGTGAAGCATTATGTTGCACGTTGCTTTCTCTGTCACTAGGCAAGGTGGACATCGGTGAAGCGTTATGTTGCACGTTGCTTTCTCTGTCACTAGACAAGGTGGACATTGATGAAGCATTATGTTGCATGTTGCTTTCTCTGTCACTAGGCAAGGTGGACATCGGTGAAGCGTTATGTTGCACATTGCTTTCTCTGTCACTATGCAAGGTGGACATTGGTGAAGCGTTATGTTGCACGTTGCTTTCTCTGTCACTAGGCAAGGTGGACATCGGTGAAGCGTTATGTTGCACATTGCTTTCTCTGTCACTAGGCAAGGTGGACATCGGTGAAGCGTTATGTTGCACATTGCTTTCTCTGTCACTAGGCAAGGTGGACATCTGTTGACTTTGACAAGCAGCTTCTATTATTTACATCTTTGATGGTTAAATTCTGGACTTATAATGGTAATGTCACCCCCTGTAATGGACCCAACTGAAAGTGTTGGTTTTGTGGCTTTTTGGTGCGAAAGGCTTAATGCCGGTATCTGAAGTCAGTATTTCCCAGTCTGGTACCTGTGGACAATATTTGATTGAGATCAGTATTTGTGGTCATTAACTTAAGGCCCTCAGAACTACCAGAAAGTTTCAGAAATGTTTTCTTGGTGTCAGTACAATGCAAAACTCCCTGTTTGTAGAAAATTAACAAGAATGGCAAAGTCACACACACACACATACACATACACACACACACAGATCTGCAGAAACAAATAATGTAAAGCCCTACATCTTCTGATACAATCTTTGTGAAATGAAAAAGATAGTTTTAAAGCATTACTAAAAAGTATCCTTCCACATACGTGAAGCATTCTATTGTACCAGCCTCAATGTCATTTATGCCATCAACTGCAAGAGATGTGTCATGAAATACATTGGTGAAACAGGTCTAGGGCTGGCTGACAGGTTCAGACAACATCTTTTGGATGTGCAAAATGGTTCCCTGAAACCAGTACTGTTGCAGTTCAATTCCCAGGATCGCCAAGGTGTCCTCGACATGGAGGTGACAGCCATTAAATCCAACCATTCCAGCGAGTCTCTTGAGAATCGCCTTATTTATACTCTGGGGACTTTAAAACTCTCCGGACTGAATTGCCAACACAGTTTCCTTTAAACTTCCAGGGGATTGAACTGCCCTCACAGTTTCAACCCCTACACCCCAGTTATGGCCCCTGATACTCCACAGGGGGGTATTTATTCCCCCAGCTGACACGAGTGGTTATTCTGCTGAGTAACAACCGACCTGGCTGCATCGAGATACCAGCTAAGTGATTTTGTGTATCTATGTAGTATTGTTTAATTTGTATGTGCTGATGAAGGCCTAATAGCCGCAATATTCATGTTTTGTTTGCATTTGTTATATTGTGAAGCTTACCAATATACTTTTCGTTCAGGTTTATATCTTCTCTAAAAAGTATCCAGGCCTTATTTGTTATCAAAATCTAATAATTTTATAAACATACAAATACATTTTCAGGGAAGTGTCACTGCCAAAGTTGTTCAAAATACCAAAGACTGATACTTCTGATCATCAAATTGTCGTTTGCATATTTTATTTTAATTCAAGCTGTCATACATACTCTTCTGACCCTTAGCAGAGTGATGACACATTTTTGTTGAATAAAATGGCCATGAGTTGAAAAATATTCAAAACGATCATGAAAAAATTGTAAGAAGTTTGAGAAACCTTGCTGTAGACTGCTATTATGAGCTATAATGTTGTTATAAGGAGGTCACGACACAAGGAATATTCACTAAGTACATTAAATCAAACAGTATTTATGAGTAGATAAAAACTTGGTAATTGGTAACACTTGGTATGGTATATTTTTAAATAGACTAAAAGCAGCAAAACGTTTGTCATACAGATAGACATGTGTCAGCAACAGAACTATTGAATGGCACTAGATAATGCTAGTTGTGATTACATGTCTGCACATTTTGAACAGTAGATGTTTGTTGCCAAGAAATGTCTCATTCTTTAAAATATATGAACATGATTTTCTTGTTTGTAAATTTAACCATTTTCAGATAGACCAAGATGTGTATGTATTGTAGGTGTGTATGTATTGTAGGTGTGAATGTACTGTAGGTGTGTATGTAATGTAGGTGTGTATGTATTGTAGGTGTGTATGTACTGTAGGTGTGTATGTATTGTAGGTGTGTATGTAATGTAGGTGTGTATGTATTGTAGGTGTGTGTGTAATGTAGGTGTGTATGTAATGTAGGTGTGTATGTAATGTAGGTGTGTATGTACTGTAGGTGTGTATGTAATGTAGGTGTGTATGTATTGTAGGTGTGTATGTATTGTAGGTGTGAATGTACTGTAGGTGTGTATGTAATGTAGGTGTGTATGTACTGTAGGTGTGTTTGTATTGTAGGTGTGTATGTATTGTAGGTGTGTATGTAATGTAGGTGTGTATGTACTGTAGGTGTGTATGTAATGAAGGTGTGTATGTATTGTAGGTGTGAATGTACTGTAGGTGTGTATGTAATGTAGGTGTGTATGTACTGTAGGTGTGTATGTATTGTAGGTGTGTATGTATTGTAGGTGTGTATGTATTGTAGGTGTGAATGTATTGTAGGTGTGTATATAATGTAGGTGTGTATGTATTGTATGTGTGTATGTAATGTAGGTGTGTATGTAATGTAGGTGTGTATGTAATGTAGGTGTGTATGTAATGTAGGTGTGTATGTAATGTAGGTGTGTATGAATTGTAGGTGTGAATGTATTGTAGGTGTGAATGTATTGTAAGTGTGTATGTATTCTAGTTGTGTATGTACTGTAAGTGTGAATGTATTGTAGGTGTGTATGTATTGTAGGTGTGTATGTACTGTAGGTGTGTATGTATTGTAGTTGTGTATGTACTGTAAGTGTGAATGTATTGTAGGTGTGTATGTATTGTAGGTGTGTATGTAATGTAGGTGTGTATGTATTGTAGGTGTGGATGTATTATAGGTGTGTATGTAATGTAGGTGTGTATGTACTGTAGGTGTGTGTGTATTGTAGGTGTGTATGTATTGTAGGTGTGAATCTATTGTAGGTGTATATGTATTGTAGTTGCGTATGTACTGTAGGTGTGAATGTATTGTAGGTGTGAATGTATTGTAGGTGTGTATGTACTGTAGGTGTGTATGTACTGTAGGTGTGTATGTATTGTAGGTGTAAATGTATTGTAGGTGTGAATGTACTGTAGGTGTGTATGTACTGTAGGTGTGAATGTATTGTAGGTGAGTATGTATTGTAGGTGAGTATGTATTGTAGGTGTGTTTGTATTGTAGGTGTGAATGTATTGTAGATGTGAATGTTTTGTAGGTGTAAATGTATTGTAGTGTGTATGTAATGTAGGCTACTGTAGCTGTTGTTTCATTACTGCGGAGCATGTGTCTCTGATGTAGGTGAACATACCTATCGCTGGTGTCTTATAGATGATGTAGGCATATCTTTCACTTGTGTCTTACAGATGATATAGACATATCTTTCACTGGTGTCTTATAGATGATATAGACATATCTTTCACTGGTGTTCTATAGATGATGTAGACATATCTTTCACTGGTGTCTTATAGATGATGTAGACATATCTTTTACTGGTGTCTTATAGATGATGTAGACATATCTTTCACTGGTGTCTTATAGATGATGTAGACATATCTTTTACTGGTGTCTTATAGATGATGTAGACATATCTTTCACTGGTGTATTATAGATGATGTAGACATATCTTTTACTGGTGTCTTATAGATGATGTAGACATATCTTTTACTGGTGTCTTATAGATGATGTAGGCATATCTTTCACTGGTGTCTTATAGATGATGTAGACATATCTTTCACTGGTGTCTTATAGATGATGTAGACATATCTTTCACTGGTGTATTATAGATGATGTAGACATATCTTTTACTGGTGTCTTATAGATGATGTAGACATATCTTTTACTGGTGTCTTATAGATGATGTAGACATATCTTTCACTGGTGTCTTATAGATGATGTAGACATATATTTCACTGGTGTCGTACAGATGATGTAGACATATCTTTCACTGGTGTCTTACAGATGATGTAGACATATCTTTCACTGGTGTCTTATAGATGATGTAGGCATATCTTTCACTGGTGTATTATAGATGATGTAGACATATCTTTCACTGGTGTATTATAGATGATGTAGACATATCTTTCACTGGTGTCTTACAGATGATATAGACATATCTTTCACTGGTGTCTTATAGATGATGTAGGCATATCTTTCACTGGTGTATTATAGATGATGTAGACATATCTTTCACTGGTGTCTTACAGATGATGTAGACATATCTTTCACTGGTGTCTTACAGATGATGTAGACATATCTTTCACTGGTGTCTTATAGATGATGTAGGCATATCTTTCACTGGTGTCTTATAGATGATGTAGACATATCTTTCACTGGTGTCTTTTAGCTAGATATAGGCTAAACTGTTGGCAGGCATGACAAATATTTGACCAGTGTTACAGGAACCATGTGCATGCTCTTAAAACTGTCAGTATTATTGCTATGAATCTTTCTGCATTGTTGTCACATCACTTTATACATGGGTACCATGACACATTCATTGTTGTTGCCTCTCTCTGTCTTGTTTTCAGAGTCACTTTCCGTGCTGTTTGTAGAAACACTTTCTGTGCTGTTTGTAGAAACAATTTCTGTGCTGTTTATAGAGATGCTTTCTACACTGTTGCCACTGTCTGTGTAGTTGTCCTTTTCTGTGTGGTTGCCAATTTCTGATTTTTCATCACTTTCTGTGTGGTTGTCACTGGAGACACCTCTTGTGTAGCAAGAATGTACCATGAACTACAGGATCAAGAACTGGAGGTCTCGTGCATACCTCAAGATAAGCTCAGATCTGAAGCTCCCTTCGCATCACATGCTCTTCAAGAAAAAGGGCAATAGGCTTAAAAGGGGTAAATCATAGCTTGGTAGGGCAGAGGATGACATCATGCAGGTTTGCAGCCTTACAGATATTCATCCAGGTGAGGAGTGGTTACCAGTGTCTAAAGCGCCCAATCTCACATTATCCTGTGTCATGATGCTCGATAGGAGTTGTCAGGAGCAAAATCCAGCTGCTGTCAATGCCGAGGTATGCACGCTTATCAGTGACAAGTCAGATGAGACAGATGTGGTGATCTTCACAGACAGGACCGTTATACGAGGACATAAGAGTGCATGGGCATTTACAGCTCATTCTTCAGGCAAAACAGTTAAGGAAGCCAGCGGTTCCTTCTCCATGACCACCAGCAGCATGACGATGGCGGTGACATAGACTTTCATGTGGCTGGGATCACAGGACTATTCCCGCAAGTGTGTGCTGAGTGATTCTTTGAGCATGATTCCGCGGGTCGAGGCAGGCTGGTTGCGCAGACAGTGGCTTGAGTCATTGCAAAATTCTCCTGTGTGTGTAGTTACTTTCATATTCATCCCAGGGCATGCAGGCGTTGTTGGTAATGAGAGAGCTGATAGACTGGCAGGTGCTGCATTAATTGAAGATGGCCGCCCTATGGATCACGCAGACATTGTCATTGCCCTTAGAGAGATTGGAAGCAACGTGTCCACATCACTGCTAAAAATCCATGAATTGGGAGTAAAGATCGGCACAGCCAAGCATGAGAAGCACACTGGACGACCACGAAGTCTTGTCAACCAAAATAGGACTGGTACTATTAACCGCACAACACTGATGAATATGTTGAGAGTGGAATCTGAGCACCTATAGATGTGTCCGGAGTGCTGTGAAGATAATCCAACT
The DNA here is from genome assembly GCA_905116865.2 of Candidula unifasciata. Classification (NCBI taxonomy): domain Eukaryota; kingdom Metazoa; phylum Mollusca; class Gastropoda; order Stylommatophora; family Geomitridae; genus Candidula; species Candidula unifasciata. Next base: position 53,371 of record CAJHNH020002512.1, on the reverse strand, counting down.
TATAATTCATGTATTCTTGTAAAACCTACAGCTGGAAATACCTAATTATTTTTTTTCCTGTCTAAAATATTCTCAGCATCTTCTGTAAAACCTACCTCCAGTTACTTCACCATTTCTTGTCTAATTGCCCCAGCATCTGCATCTATCCAGACCAAATACAACATTCATTCAGCAGAACTCTGTGATTGCGCTGTATTATCATGATGTAATTAATTTTCTTGAAAGACTGAAAGTGTGTGTGTGTGTGGAGCAGTCACAAACATGTAATGTCTAATTTAGGAGACCAAAAAATCGTATTACTGTCTGAAAAGTTAGTGGACTGAGTCATTGTGAAACTCCCCTGTGCATGCAGTTACCTTCATCTTATTCCACAAAATACGTGGATATCCACTTGTTTAGTGAGTGTGTGGGTTTGAATCCTGACACTGCACACCCATCTGAGAACTTTGACTAATATCTGGGCTATGTTGATCCCAGGCACAGTCCTGGATAACCAAGAAAACAGCAAAAAAGTGGCTCCTACCATAAAATGAAAGTAGCTGTACTTGTATCCAGAGTGGTAGGAAAAGAGTAGTTAGATATCAAGAGTAATTCAAGGCAAGAATATCAAGATACATGGTTAACCCCTCCAACTTTCTCCTCTCCTGGTATGGATGTATAATGAATGCTCCCATAAAGTGTGATAGTGATTGATTATTAAGAATACAAGATTTGGAAGTAAAGATTGGCACAGCCAAGCATGAGAGGCATAACAGACATACAGAAAGTCTTGTTAACCAGAATATAACTGGTACCATTAACCGCAGGATGCTGATGTATATATTGAAGGAGAGAATCTGAGCACCTATGGATGTGACCCGAGGGCTGTGTAGATAACTGAACTCATAACCCATGCCTGACAAGCAAAAGTTGTTTAAAATGAATGGACAGCATATGGTGATTTAAAATGAATGGACAGCATATGGCGACATTCAAACAAGCTGGAAACTAGGAGCTGGAGTAAAGTCATAGATGAGAGCATATGGTTACATATTATGCTTTCGGCATTGAACTTGCAAACCTGCATGCTGAAAAATAAGAGAATTATTGAATATTAGTGCCATTTTTTAGTAACCGCCATTTTTTTGCTGCTGGACTGTTTTGAGTGTTGAGCTAAGAACTGATGAAGCACTCTGTCCTCATCTTCAGCAGCTAGCGAAGAGTTCCAATTCCCTTAGTGCTAAGGGTACTTTGATTATGTGTTTGTCTTGCTTTTCCTCTAAGTGTAGAGTGTTGACCAGATCTCTGGTCACTCCCAGTTGTACCATTCTCTCCAGACCATAAGGATCAATGTGTGCCTCTGCATTGTTCACTTGCTCCGGAAGGACCTTGACAAAATCTAACTTATCATGCATAGATTCACCACCCATTAGTGCAGAACCAGCCAGTCTGTCTGCCTGTTCATTTCCTATCACTGTCTTCACCTTAACATGGTTTGTGAATAGGTTACAGTCACGAAATATGTGTGCAAAAGCTGCTGTGGCCCCTACACCTCCCCTTTCAAACTAGATGTTATAGTATCATACTCTAGACTATGTTGTGCTAAGTTGTGATTTCCTAGTGAACCCCCACACACTTCTTCTGCTTCTCAATGCAAAACCATCTTTATAGATAATCTCATCAGTTGGACAGGAATTATATTAAATCAGTTTCTGATTCTATAGTGCCTGCTGGGCTGCAGTCCCTTCTCCCTGCCACCTGCCAGGTGTGATTATAACACTATACAAGACTTTTGTTTTTGTTTTTTTGGTGCTGACACTTTGACCCACTTCTCCTCTCCTAGTGGTTTCCAGCATACACACATATCTAATTGTGTCTTCTGTCTGTGCCATCCAAGACCCCCCTGTAACCAACCTGAGACTCTTAGCTGCATCCAGTGCTTCATGAAGAATGTAGTTTTTCTTGTTCTTTGTTGTCAGCAGCTACCCTGAGATATGACCTGGCTCGCAGCACCTTGAGCATGTCACTTAAATTACATTTTGTTACATTTATAAATAGGTTGTAAAGTGGCATAAACTGCTACCAGAGTGTAAAGTATTAGGTTTTCACATGTTCTAGGTAATGAGATGAAGAAGCCAGATTCCTTATATGTGACATTTCCTTCCAAGACAAACTTCACCAAATTCGTAACATTATGTGGCACTTATTTGATGAAAGTGTAGATCCCAGAACTGAATGGGAAATATTAAGCCTGCCACTAATGGGGACTGAATCTAGACCCATCTTGACAGGCGAGTGCATCGACCACTGTACTGCAATAACTATACTTAATGCTGAAATCTCATCAAAATTCATGCCATGTAACCACTTCAAAAATGTTTCTGGTTGACATCTGTTACAGATTTTGTCAGTTGCTGTAAACAAGGGCCAGCTTTCTCAGACTGTGCAAGCCAGATTATCCTGTTGCAAAATTTTGGGGAAAGTTTCCTCTGTGTTTGAAAATGTTGTGTAAGTATGGGCCATCTTGTTGCATGGAGAGGAGGCAGACCCAAATTAAAACTAGCAGATCATTGACTGCATGTTTATTTATTCTGAGGATAATTTAACAGACCAGTTTTGCATCTTCATCTAATTATCCAAATATTGCTGCATAAAGCAAGAGACCACTTTATCTTGGTTTAGCCTTGTCTTCCAGTTACATTTGACAGAAATCCTCTGAAATTGTCTTTATTCCTTTTCTGTGCTGCTTTCTATGAAAATTCTTCATTGATTGTTCATGTTAAGCACGTATATGGGCAAATTTATTAGACACAATCTGTAACTGCAGGGGCAGTGGGAATAATAACATTATAGGTTTTAAAAAAAATAGCACATATAATCATTGAAACATGTAGATTTTGTTTGATTTGTAAACAGTAACTCTAATTCTATACAGATACATGTAAAATGCTCCAATATTCTGTTAAACATCACACAATGAGGCTCTCAACATAAATTTTGCCACAAGAATGCATACGAAATTCAAATTTACCCTGAGCACAAGCTATCAAACCAATTCTTGTAATTAACTGCTGAAGGTTTTAGCATGTACAATGTAAAAAAGTCGTCCCCTCGTGGGATGCAATATTTTGTTATTTTGAAGCCCTACCTCGACTTGTGCCAGGGGTCCTGAAAATTAAATGCGCACTATGGACTGTTTTAATTTTAGCACTAATTTATTAACCCACTAAAAATTAACACTTACTGTAGATTAGTAGTAAATTCTACACATTAAAGACACTCAGAAAATTAATATACAGTTGTTATTCTTTAGAACTAAAAATGTTAATCCTGTAGAAATATACCACATCAGACTGTGAGATCCATTGCTACAAGAAATTATAGCTTTCTTCACATTCATGGGTTTACCTGCCCAATTCTTAACTTTTTGAAAAATAAGTTTGTTCATTTGTTTCTTTGTTCATTCATCAGTATTTCTTATCTCAGTTTGTATCAGTTCTTGTTTACTGGCAATAAAATGTTTGTTTTTCACACATCTGCTGTGTAGGATAAAGAATGATATTCTGCCATTGGCACTGTCATTGTGTGGGGACTCCGAGAGTGACGTCCGTGCCTGCATGTGCCAGCAGCTAGATATTGTTGCACATGGGCTAGGGTAAGTGTTGTCTGTGTAACTCTTATAATTCATGAATTACAGTTTATCATATGTATTTAAACCATTTCTTGTCTAATGAAGAAAAAAATAAGAGAAAGGTGGTCCCCTAAGAACAACAACTAGCTAATCAATGAATAAGAGTTAAAATAAACAGGAAAATATTGACCAGACACACATTTGAAGATGGAAAATATGGAGAGTGGAAAATGTCACAGCTGTTGATTTTATATGAAGGATGAAGGAATTAATTAAAAATGCTTATGACAAGGACGTGATTGTGTGAGTCGGAGAGAGAGAGAGAGAGAGAGGGGGGGGGGGGGGGTTAAGATCACATGCATATTTTTAAATAATAAACATTACAAATAAAAAAAGAAGAAGAAGAAAAAGAAGAAGAAGAAGGAGGAGGAGGAGGAGGAGAAGAAGAAGAAGAAGAAGAAGCAGAAGAAGAAGGAGGAGAAGAAGAAAAAGGAGAAGAAGAAGAAGAAGAAGAAGAAGAGAAGAAGAAGAAGAAGAAGAAGAAGAGGAAGAAGATGAGGAAGAAGAAGAGGAGGAAAAAGTGGAGGAAGAAGAGGATAGCAGCTGTCTTGCATTCACGTATGGTGGCCCTTCGCCTGGGTACATGGACCTCAGTACCATATAATATCACCCCAGGGCTACCTAAAGGCTCTCCAATTTCACCAGTGCTCTTCAATGTGTATACAAGCAAGATTGCAGAACTTGAAGCACCAGATGTTGGAAAGATATTGTCATTTGCAGATGATGTTCTTGCATATAGTCAGGGAAGTGAAAGGCAGCAGACAGCTCAAGAGCTACTGGCGCCTGTAGACAAAATGACTGACCGGCGTGCAGAAATGGATGCTGTCAGCAAACCAGAAAAGGCAGCTATTATATTGTGCTCTCTGGAAAATAAAATTATAAGAGCTGATGTTCCAAGCCTAACAATTAATGACAGAAACATCAAAAATGAAGGCAAACTGTGGTACCTGGGTATCATGTTCGATAGAAGCCTGTCCTTCAGGTATCATTTGGAGGTAGTTGCGGCAAAGTACTAAAAAAATAGTACTCTGAAGATTTTGGCAGCAGTGGGCATCTAACAAAGAATTTTGTTCACAATTTTCCAGCATGTGATCCTGTCAGTGATAGATTATGGACTTGCCATGCTTAAGAGTCTGCTGATGAAACTTGAACACATACAGAATGAAGCCATGGGGGTAATTCTGGGATGTACAAGAGATACCGCGGTAGAATGTATGTGATAGATACTTGCACTACTTACTATTGCAGACAGTCTCAAAGTTCTGCAAGCAAAGTCATATCTCAGAGTAGCTGCAGACAAGAAGCACCTCCTGCATGGAGCCTTACTTTAAGCTAAAGGTCACCGACTGAAAAGAGAAAGGTCTTGGATGGTACAAGCTGAAGTACAATAAGACATGCATGCAAGCTTGATATTTTTGGGTGAGGAGAGGAGAAGGTCCAAGTATACAAGCAAGAATCAGACTTGTTTAGGATTGTCATCACATTAGACTGTGAATGCTGGGATTGGCCAGCGGGTGCTACAGAATGAGAAGTTCAACAAATGATTCCTGACAATTCCCACCTAGGTGATGTCATTGTCTATACAGATTGCTCTGTGGTGAGAAGCAGACGCAGTTCATGGGTGTTCATAGTAAAAGTGAATGAATGTTGCTTAGTGCAACAAAGCCTGGCATGTTATACCATCACTAGTTTGAGAATGGAGGTGGAGCCAGTCACTGCTGGTTGCCTTCTGCTAGCTTGAGAACCAGCTGTACACACATGTCATAATTGTAACTGACTAACAGAGCATGTTGAGAAAGTTAGAGACAGGCATGCTGCATGAAGAAAAGCAAGCATCACTTCAGAAGTGCCAGTAGTTAGAGTTCTTTGGATAATTTCTGCAGGTGATGCTGGTGTGTTGGGAAAAGAACAGGCAAACAGACTGGCTGGTTCCTGCACCACTTGATGGTGAACTGATGTGTAACGAGCTAGATGTTCTAAGTGTCCTTTGGGAGAGAGTGAACATGCAGAGGCACAAATAGATCAAGGTCTGAGAAGAATGGCACTGAAAAGAGTTACCACATGATCTGGCCGACATTCAACACTCAAGGGAAAGGCAAGACACATATGCAGTCAGATTGTTACTGGAGCCATCGGAATTGGAACTCTTTACTTTCTGCTGAAGATGGAAGTGCTGATGGGAGTGTCTCTAGTGCTGTGATGTTTATTCTTAACTCAACATTCACTTACAACGGTAGAAGTGGGGAATTATGTATGGAAATAGTTCTATGTGAGAACTATTTCAAGGGTGGCTAACCAGCTCAAGACAATCAGTATGCTCAACTGAATATGCTCAATACATAGTGGTAAGTATTGCTTCAGAGGTCCCTGTTAGTTAGCATCCTTTGGACTTTCTCTAGCAGGTGTGTTTGGACATTATCAGACAGATGAATTGACTGGTACTTCATGTACGTAGTGACTTGCATGACAAAATTGATGTGGCACACTCAGGTTCCCGAACAAGACTACAGTCCAGAAGTGGACAAACAACCAGACCTTTCTGCCATAGTTTACAGCTGGTGAACGTGAAGAAGAAGAATAGGTCATTGCAGTGAGGGAGAGAATGGCATGGTGGTTAGTGATCAGGAGATCTGACCAACACTAGTCTTATTATTAGTCGAGGTTTCAACTTCACTGCAAGCAGTGACCACTATACTCAGAGGAAATGCAAGACACACATATAATCAAAATGTTACTGGTAACTCAGAATTGCTACTCATTGATGGCTGCTGTTGTTGATAAGGAGGGAGCACATATGGGAATATTTGGGACTTCTGTGGTGTTGATTCTTAACTCAATTCATTATACACTTAAAATGCAATAGATGCTATATATGTCAATTATAACCCCGAGCAGATAAATAGAGTAATGAAGACTTTTTGAAAGAAACTGACTCACGAAGAGAACTGATTGCCCACATCAGAAAGAGGCAATCTATATTCTGTGGTTATATGATGAGGAGGGGAAAACTGGACTGAGAGAACAAATGCTGGACAATCAGACATCATGGCATAGAGGATTATCTGTGTCAAAGTTGATTACAAGTAAATGAGACAGAAGGTTTAGAAGTATAATTTATTGGGGTGTTCAGTGTGCTGTGATGTCAATTCTTGATTCAACATTTAACATAGCAGAACAGTTTTTGAAAAAAGTTATCAATGATATCAATCAGGGAGTAATTTGTTTCCGTGAGATCAGCAGATCTATAAATAGAGAAGCACCCACTTTTTAAAGATGTGTTTGCCACATAATGAATCGTTAAAGATAGTTTACTGTTTCAGTAATGAAAATAAAGTATTACAATTTGAAGTAAATAAACTAATTTGATTTACATATTGTGAACTATTTCTTCTTTTGTCAATATCTGCTTATGCCGATAGGCGTCGCAGTACGTCAGCTGATCGGCAGTCGAGCCAGGGCACACTCAGTCATTTGATATGCCGTGATGTTATGCAGTCTCAAGGTGTCAGTGACTCCTTCATTCCATCTTCTTCTTGGTCTTCCCCCACCTCTAGGTGTTTCGATTTTCAGGTTGTACGCTCTTGCTGCTAGAATCCTTGGTTTCATTCTCATTAGATGGCTAAACATCTCATTCTTTGTTTCTCAATAAATTTGATGATAGGTGTTGTTCCAATAATTCTTGGGATTATGTAATTTCTTACTCGATCTGTCCTGGGTTTTTTCACAGCCATTCTCAAACATCTCATGACTTCTGTTTTTTTTTTTTTCAATATTGATCTTTATGTCATGTTTAAGCCAATAGTTGTGAAGTTGGTTTATGTGGTCCTGCAGCTGTTTACTGTCATTGTGGAATATGCACTGATCATCGGCAAAGAGCAGCTCACTGAAGTCCTGTTTATCGACACCTAATGATGTTATGTCTGTTTTATTAATATTGTCCATGAATATTATAAACAGTAAAGGTGAAAGAACACATCCTTGCCTTACTCCTGATGTTACTGGGAACCAGTCTATGAGACCTGCTCTTGTTCTGATGGTGCTTTCACTTTCTCTATAAATAGCTCTTACACGGTCTAGCATTGTTCCATTTTTACCATTGTTTTCAAGAACATCCCATAGTTAATCTCTGTTCACTCTGTCAAAAGCCTTTTCTAGATCTCTAAAAGCCATATCTGTATTTTATTATCTTTTTGCTAATTTGTTTTGGGGCAAAAACAGCGTCGGTAGAATCTCTTCCTTTCCTGAATCTGACCTGTGCTGAGCTCTGAATCGGTTCTACAGTAGATCTAATTCGTTGTTCCAGAATCTTGGCAAACATTTTACCTACTTGGCTTAAAAGGGAGATGTGTCTATAAGTGTTACAATCTTGCTTATTGCCTTTTCTTTTCCATATTGGTACTATAATATTGTAAACAGTTTTTGGCATTTATTACATGAACTTGTGTGTGTTTATTCTCAGATTGGAGTTAACAAAGTCAAAAATCCTTCCTCAGTTGATAGAGCTGTCTGAGGATGACTCCCAGAAAGTGATCTGTGCATGTCTGGAGACAACAGCACATTTCATTGACATGCTGGACAGCGGTAAATACTAGAGATTATAATCACGATCCATTCTCATAACCCTAGCCAAATGTAGTCTCTTCCATTTGTGTCACATTCCCATAATCACAATCCATGCTCTTAACCCTAGCCAAATGTAGTCTCTTCCATTTGTGTCACATCCCCATAAATGCTGAGATATGGCCATGCCGGGAGTCGCCGTGGCCGAGCGGCTAGACGCTCGCCGTGGATCGGAAGGTCATGGGTTCGCTTCCTGGCGGAGCCGGACTTTTTCCAAAAATAACCTTGGCTCCCAGGTCGACCCAGCCTTGAGTGCGGCCCGGGAAGTAAAGGAGGCCGGTGTGATGCTGACCACATCACCCATCTTGTGCCGATTGGTCTATAAAAATATAGGTCTAGCCCTATATGCCCTATACGCCTAAAGGCGTGGAAAAGGGTCATTTACTTTACTTTACTTATGGCCATGCCGCAGTGACTTATTCTCGAAAAGTGCAGTTAAATTCAGTTGGCTTTATGTGTGCCTATGTAGTGTTTAATGAGCAAGGATATATAGTAACCTAAAATAGAGGGGGGGGGGGTGTAATTGTGACTTCAGTATCTTTTAGAAATACAGTTTGATGTTAATTTCCTCCAAGTCTCAGTGACAGAGGCATGGGGTCACGGCATGAGTGACCCAGTACATTTTTGGGTTTTTTTTTCCCCCCAGTATATACTTTAATTCTTTTCTATTTTTGTGTTTATTGATGACCCCATTTATATATATTTGTATATTTTAGGAGAAACAATATTAGTAAATGTAGATAAATTAATGTTTATTACTGACCTGAGCAATATGTTTTTTTTTAAGTTTCTCTCTGGAAATTCCTATGGGTTCATAACCCATTTGTTTTGTTTATACGGCATTCACAAAATGAAAGGGTTAAGTATCAGACAATAATGCTGACATGAGGTTTTTACTGTATAACTTCAGCATAAAAGCTTTATCTTGGCTTGTAATTTCTCCTTGTGTGTGATTTAATTAGGAAAAAACTCACAAGGAGCAAGTACAGCAGGGATCTACCAGTCATCAGTAGAAATTATCCTCGTCGACACGCGTTTCGGCCCACGATTCCTAGATGCATACGGAGGTGGGCCCACCTGAGTTCATGAAGCTCAGGGCTGGTTCCCTGCTGCACGAGATTACCGGATGGTGTTTTACTTTTGGCCAGAGACAAGACGACTTGGTGGTTTGCAGAAGGTACTGTGAGATAAGAAGTCGCCGCGGCAGCCTAATTAAAGCAGTCAGCGTACCTGGACGACCGAGCGACAAGCTTACAATTGGTTTACCGGACACATGTTTTTATTAGCAGGTGGCAGAGGATCACTGGCAGACAATTCAGACACGATGGACTTTCAAGGGGTGAGAAACCCTTTTCCACTAGACACCCGGACCAGCTCACCGAGGCCCGTCCCCTACGTTGTTCCGTTGCGTCCAAAGCCAGCTAGAGGCCCTTTCGGCTACCTCTCCCAGTTTTTTGAGTGTTCGTTTCCGTTCATTACCGCGCAATCCTAGTTCTTTAACCACATTGTAGAGCGAAGTGGAAACGAGGACTCTCGCTCCCACTTCGACGGCAAAGACCCGTACTGTGTACGCCTCGTTTCTCCTCAGACCGGCTGCTAAATCACTGTATTTCTCGAGCTTATACAAGTGATTCTCCTCCATACGCGACTCAAACGGGACGGTCAACTCAATCAGGATGAGCTGCCGTTTTTGCGCAGAGTGGAGAACTATGTCCGGTCGCAGGCCGGTCTTACGGATCAACTCAGGGTACCTTTCATGGCCCGGCAGATCAACCGCCAGTAACCAGTCCCTCGCAGAGTCTAGCACAGATGGAGCGAATGCGTTTTTGTTGACCTTACCTTTTGGAACCTGCCAAGCCTTGAGGAAACGAATGGGGACGATGCTAGCCCTCATTCTAGCCTGGTCGACAACGGCTGCTAACTCTTTTAGCACCTTGTTGTGTCGCCAGGTATATCGGCATTGACCTAGGGCTTTCCTGCACGCGGACAGGACGTGCTCAAGAGTTTGCTTCGATTTACACAACGGGCAAGTCGGATCGTTGGACGCAGACCATTTAACCATGTTAACACCGGAGGGTAATACATCGTACGCCGAACGAACGATAAAGCTCAGTCGCAGCGGGGTCATCCGCCAGATCTCACCCCATGTGAGTACTCTTGGCAATGCGCTCTCTAGGCTGACCCAATGGCCCTGCTGCGACTGCTGGGCTGCTTTCTGGACCGGAACCTCGTTTTGGTTGTCCCTCACCGTTTGTATTACCATGTCTCGGCGCTCTTTGGCTGAGGCCTTTGACCACCAATTGACCTTCCCGTGCCCTAGGCCTCAACGGTCGGTTTGAGTGTATCCCATTATCTCCTTCAATTTTAGTGCATTCTGGGCAGATTCTATCGCATCGAGGACCCTCCACTTCTGGCCAGTCTTTAGAGCGGGCTGGACATCGATGACATTTGGGTCTGAAGACTCATGCAAGAGCATGGCGAGTCTTACTTTGCCAACTTTAAACTCTTCAGTTATCGATTTGAACGGAAGTATCAGCTTAGCCTGCTTGCAATACAGAGCTACGGGTCAGACAAGGCGGTGCACCAATCCACTTTCTCAAGGCTGTGTTGATTTTCTTCTCCATGGTTTCCACTGCAGTCATCGTCACCTCGTAGACTAACAGTGGCCATAGGAGCTTTGGAATCAACATGAATTGGCGACACCATACCTTGAATTTCCCGATCAGCCTGCATCGCTCGATCGCGAGCAGGCCTGTAGCCAGTGACTCGTGTATTCGCCGGACTTCTGCTCTATCAGATAACTTTGAATCGTAAACGCGACCGAGACTCTTCACCGGTTCATCCAGAACCGTAGGGATCTTGTTCCTTGCCACCGTAAAACTGGTTGCCGACACCCTGCCCTTAAGGATTGACAGACTCCTCGACTTCTGAGGTTTGAACTGCATACCGCTCCATTGGACCACCGCGTCCAATCTTTTCAGGATCATGCGGGCAGACTCCTCGCTGCCTATGCTGGGTTTCATTCTGTCAACCATTTCTAACACATTTGTAATTTTGTCAGTTTATAAAAGTACCCAATAAATACAACACTTTATTGTTTCATTATGTCATTCTTGTTGTTGTTGTTAACCTTGTCTATGACAAAAACTTGTACATTTCACAGGTGGATTCATCTTCATCTATTACTCTTTTCTTATCATGTCTCTAGATCTGTTTTGTATTTAAAAGTTTCAAAATATATGGTGTTTTTTTATGGGTATTGTTTCATAACTTTTCATTTCATACTAAGCAAACATCTTTTCTTGAAACTATGTCTTGTTTTTTTATATTGTGGAAGGTTACATTATGGTTCTAGATATTCACTGTGTACATGTTGTTGTGATCTATTTTATATTAGGAAAATTTTACATGGTGGTACCATAGACAAATTATGGACTTCCAGCCAGATTGGCCAATAGCTGTGTGACCGCTGATGCTCTAAACAATTATTTGTTTCCTGCTAGGTTTTGCTGATGCAAATTCCCTGTTTCTGAACCGAGAGTCCAAAGGTTCCATCGCCCAGCTACTGTGTTGAGTGCTGGGTGCAACACTGTTTGCTGTGGATTTTATGGGGAATGGTTTTTTTTTTTTACGTGTGGCATTTTGTTGTCTTCACTAAAGTGGCAGGTCGCTGATTATGTTCAGAATTTTGTTTACATTTGTGGATGCAATGCCGGCTTTCATGGCTGACCATTTGTGCAAACATTGAGCAGCATTTCTAGTATGGGGCTTTTAGGTCTGACAGCTGCCTTATGCATTTTTAGAAAATTGGCAAACTTCAAGATTTTGCTGAGGACTATTGTTGTTCATTATATGTGAGCCATGTTTATATGTTTATCACCTGATCATATAACTAGAGAATTAAAATTTTTGTTAAAATTGAGATCAAGAATGAAATTTTTTGATGTGTAACAGTACCAGTAACCCTACAGAGAACTGGGAATGTTATGTTATCATGCGAAACTAGAGACAAATGCTGACTGTTATTTTGTTTTTCTGAAAACATGCATGAGATCATCTTTTTACCCCCTTCAAAACCACTCATTTGACTTTCTGTTCTTTCTTGTCATCAGAAGCCAACACCAGTGCAATAGTTCCAATGGTGAAAGAGTTGCTTGAAAAGGCATTAAACAGTGTAGACGTCACTCTTCCGGTAGCTTCTAGACTAATTGGTCAACTTTGTCACAGTTTATTAGGTAAGTGACATTTTGAGTTAGAGTGTTTGGTGACATTCTTTTGGTTGTTAGATTCCTAGTAAAAAAAATTTTATTATGGTATGCTGACATAGCAGTTGTAGTTAGCAAGATGGTCACACAGAAGCCTGCCCAAAATCAAGTATTGTACCACTGAGGTGTAGTATTTCCAGGTTTCAGAGCTTTGTGAGGCTGTGCAAACTCTGGTTTCAGATACACTGACTGAGATCAGCTGAATGCAGATTTGTGATCAGACTGCTAAGTTAACTCTTGCAGTCTCAGACAACTCTTATGCTAGAAGTAATGACTAACTCCGTGAGACAGTTTGGCCAATAAATCTACGACACCCTAGAATACTTCTGTAAGATTAAGAAATAAAATATATTCCAGAATATTATTATAAATATTTAACTGAAGGTGACTGAATTGGGTAACTATCTCCAATAACAAAAACTTGTAAACTTCTTACCCACTTCTTTAAATTTTTTTCCTCATACCCCATTTACCTCATCGAGGTGTTGGGGAAGGATTTCTGTTTGTGCTCTTTCTAATGCCTTACATAAGTTGATCCTCATTTCTTTGAAGCTGTTCTTGATGCCACCATTAAATATTTTATATGTTCTTCTCTTGCTTTGTGTTCATTATTATATTGTTTGCATGTCTTTCTGTGGCAGTTGATATCAGGGCATTCTTATCTGAGGGCCAAACCATGTTCTCTCTTCTTCTTATTTGTTTGTGTGGCGTTGGTAGTCATGTTTATCCACAACCTTCTGTCTCATGTACTTTCAGTCAGTTCTAACACAGATGACCTTTCATTCCATGATATCAGACTGTCCAGCATCTTCTCTTTCAGTCTCCCACTGCCTCATCCTGTTCACATAGGATGAACATCACTGAGCTTCAACAGTCAAGCAGATTTACATGTGACCTTATCTGCCAAGTTTGTTTTAAACTAGAGCTGTTATAATTTCTGACTTTCAGGATACATGACTGTAGAGGATAAGACATATTTTCTAGAGTACTTCAAGAAGTTGTGTACAGTTGATGTTCAAGAGAAGACAACTCCGAATGATTCTTCACCAGAGGTACATTATTATGTGAATGTATGTAACTAAATCTATAAAACACCCCCCCCCCCCCCCCCATTCTCACCTACAACTATACTAAAGGACTTTCCAGGGACACCCCTAGGTCTTTCCTACAAATTTCGCAGCCACCGAGATGGGGTGACAAAGTTGAAAAGAACCCATTTCCATTATCTTTCAGGCTTTAATGGTTGAGTAAATAAACTGTAAACTCAACATGACACCAGGCCAAATCACTGAGATGATCCTCCTCCTGTTACATCAATAATGTACTGGGGAAAAATTTAAGGATCTGTGTGCTTTTTCTAATGCATTGTATAAGTTCATCTTTATTGTTGAAGGCTGTTCTAAATGCTTTTTTCCATTTTATTATGGTCTTCCCCTTGTTCTGTGTTCATTGTAGTTCTTCAAGGTGACTTTCTATCACAGTTAGCAAATTGTTCTCATCATATGGCCCAACCATCTCATCTTTTGCACTTTAAATAATTACATGACTGCTTTCAGTTCTAGTCTTCTTTAAATTTCTTCATTTTTAATAGCATTTCTTCTTGAGAGAAAGCTGAGACAACATATAACATAGTTTGATATTCCATAAATGTATCCTTTAGTAACACCAACATGTATGTTTTTCAATTGTGTTCCATCTCCACCCACAGTGAGCATTTGCTACAGGTTACCTACTGCTGTCTTTGGTAATAGGACAATGTTTTTGTTCAACAATTAACCATCTGCCAAGGAATTGAAACCTTTGCTCTCAAGATTCATACAGTTTTTAAAATCATTCACTAACTCTAAGCCACAGATAAGTTTAAGTTCATAAAAGTTATGTATATTTTGTGAATGCATTTGTCATAGTTTTGTGTTTATTTTAAACTGTTGCTATAGTTATTGGAGACTACAGCAGTTTCTGAGACCAGGAAGTGTACAGGTTTTGAGACAAGGCAGAATGCAGCATACAACATGCCAGTGAGTATTGACTTGGGTTTGGATCTTATGTATGGGTTTCTTTCAGATAGGTAAAATGCTCACAGAGGCAGAGTTTAAAATATACATTGTGATAAATTCACACAAACATGCATGCACACACTCACTTACACACACACTTTTACATTTTCTGTGCCTATTGTGCTTTGTAGAGACGAACAGGGTAACAATGACAATGGCAGGAAAACTCCTTGAAATATGCAGTTAGTGTAATCTTTTTATAATAGCCACATTGTAAACAGTAAATATTCACAAGTACTTCGTGGTGTAAATGGAATAACCACAAACTAGGATGCTAACTTTTGATTTTATATAACCTTAGCAAAATATGAAATGTCAATGATCGATGCGTGAGCAATAGAAACCTATGAATAGATCAAGGTGATCATTAACAGTATGCAAGTTAGTTGGTGGGGCAGCTATCTCTATAAAATACTTGGAAACTTTGTGATATAATGAGTAAAAGTTTTCAAATGTAACTTCCTCTTCCCACCGTCTAGCCGGGTTTGTCTCCTTAGACACAAGCGAGCATAGTGAAACCAAATAGGGACTAGATGAAGCCAGTCTATACAAGCTTTTTTACAGTTTTGGAATAGACATGGTAACCAGACTGATAAACATGATATACGATACTAAAATACATCTCTGACTTCTGTAAATATATGTTTACTGGTGTCCTAAAAATATTATGAAAAACCTTTGAATGAAATCAGTACTACATGATTTGCATAGTGAGTCAGTCACACAGGAAAGAACAGTTTATAGACTGCAGCAGCATAACAAATGTCTCTGATTTCTTAAAAAAATAAATAGATAATATAGAAGAAGTAAACAAAGACCTACATAGATCTCTGCTTCATTGACTATATAAAGACTCTAAAGAGTTAGACACATCAGTATGATTATATTCTTCAGGAAGATCTTTAAAATGATATGAAAGATCATAGAGCTGTGAAGAATATGTACTATCTGAAAAAAAAAAACGTTAGGCTACTGAAAAGAACAGAATTTTGTAATTTAGTAAGTAAAATTGTTCAAATCGCACACAAAAATACCTTAGGGTCCAACCAATAAGTTGAATGTTTTTTGCATCTGGGTCATCAATAGTTTTTGGGCCTACAGACTTTCCAATCAACCCATGAGAACACGCTATCAGATAACTATGTGTTGCTTTTGTTTAAACATTGTATTGAAATACAACTGTTAATATACAAATTTATAAAGAAGTAGATCAGTACAAGCTAATCAAGAGGACTATGTCTCCGGATCCTTTATTATTGCTGTGAAAACATTGAACAGGTTGGAAAACATTTAGTGGACGCCATTATTGTAAATGGAGAGCAATTTGGATTATAGTTAAACTAACTATGAAAACAGAGGTAATGATCATCCACAGAATGAAAATATCTAACTGTATAATAGGACTTTTAGAGTCTTCTACAGACATTTTTTTTTACCCAGCTTTTCACCGCTTTAGGGAATAAACTTTTGTCAGCATAAACAGGAAGCATTTGCTTATGAATGTCCTTTGCAGGCAACCCTTTTGCACATTTTTCTTTTATGAGGGCACACCCTGTGAGTACAGTCACCATTTTATTTATGTGTGGTGAATGCACATACAACACCTAGCGACACCTAATGAATGGAGACATAAAGTTCGATGTGGCTGTCACCTAATAACACCTTTAAAAACCACCAACTACATTTTCCTTCCATCACACAACCATATGTGACTTACTTATTGACTTCCCCTCATAAATGAGAAGGTGAGAGAATTGTTGAATTAGTAACTTGGTACAACTATCTTGGAAAAGCCATCACAGCTAATGGAAAATGTCTTGTAGATATAGCAGGAAGATATATTTTTTAAGTGAAAGTATCCATTTGCAAGACAGGGAATATATTCTTTTTCACAAGACAGATAATGTCTTTTTCTCCTTCTTTAGGTTTCTGAGCCCTTGAGGTTCATTGCTGCAGATATCACTCACCTCCATTCATCTCTGTGATTGGTCTTTTCTTTCCATTTGGGTACTCCAAATGTTTGTAGGGCTGTTTTGATCTTATGTCTCCATCATCTTCTTGGTCTGCCTTATGCTCTGTGGTCATTAAACTCTCTTGCCTACAGAGTTTTTGCCTCTCTGTCATCTGTCAGTATGTCCCAGCTATTTCAGTCTATCAGCCCTCATGATAGATTGAAAGAATAAGCACCCATAAAAAGCTTTTAATTGCAGTGAGGGAAAAAAAAGAGTTTTAGTGCTGCATAGAACATATTCTGTTGTAGGCATCTGAACATGGATGGTAATCAGACAAGGTAAGAAATATGTAATGGCAGTGGAAATCATCGTCATTATCATCATGCCATCATCATCATTTGCACTGCCAGTAAGCAAAGGCTGTCAGTTTTAACATCTAACACAATCATCAGAAGCACAGATCAAGTTACCCCGTCCATGTGTGGTCAAGCCATCCAGGTATATAATGCCAGTTCCCCAGTTTTGTAGACCAAAAGCACTTTGTGTATGATGTGGTGAGTATCTTACCTTTGCCAATACTACATTTCCTAATACCCATTTTAGATTGAATCAACATGAAAGCCTAGGTCATTTTTGTTTGTTTTTTAAAATCCCCTAATAAATTGTGATTTGAATACATGACCACCATGTTGGCAGACTAGCATGAAAGACACATCATTGTACACATGAGTTGACGATCCTGTCATTACAAAAATTTAATAAATATTTTAGCATATTGTGTTGTATGACTTCATTTATGATACATCTTTTTCTTGAATCTGTTTCAGGCAATGGTGGTGTTTCTTGAAACTAAACTTTTCCACTTTGAACTGTATTCCTGCTTTAGTCAGTTATGTAGGGATCCCTTTGTTCCTGTGCAAAGGACAATAGCTGCAGGTTTTCATGAGGTAAAATTAACTGGCAATTTCTTTCTTTCCTCTCTATTTTTTTTTAATCACAATAACACAGACATAAAATAATTACAATTTAAAATAACTGCAAATACCATTAAATAAAACATACTTATAGCATAGTAGTAGAACAAGCAATCATTAGCTAACTGGCTTAATTATTATGGAAATCGATGCATTAATGAGCATGTTTAAAGCTCGGTATTTATAATTGGCCTTGAATAGAATTAAACTAAAATTAGTATAGCATAAGAGGTTTTTTGGTGTGTTTTTTTTTCTGTAAGTCTGTTGCCCAGAGAAAGCTGGTTTTCTGACCTTTACATGTCTTTGGGTAGTGGCTGATATACCAATGTAACAGCTTTGGTAATGTGAGTGTGTGAAATTGAACCCTACTAGGATCACACACTGAACTATTAATACCCTTGGATGTAAAGTGCTACCATAAGATTATATTAGGGCCCCTGATCGTTAAAAGCCAATTTAAAGAAGACATCAAAAGCTGTTTAATAATCTTCCTGCCAAATACTTAAATGTACAGAATAAATGGGCAAACTTCAAGTCAGCATTACTCAACACTTTTAAAAACAAATGCGGAATCAAAAAAGTAGGACAAGACATATATAGAATGGCATGGTGAAATAAGGTTGTCAAAGATATCATTTCTAAAAAGCAGGAAGCACACAAAAATGGATTAAATCCAAATGTGAACAAGATTATGTTACGTATAGATTGATAAGAAGAGATGAAAAATGAAAGATCAAAGCTTCTAAAGATGAATCATGGACAACGTTTGGAGAACAGATGGCCACACTTAGTAGAAGTTCCCCTAGAGAATTTTTCAAACAGGTTAAAAATTTGAGAGCAGGAGATGAATGCTACAACTCAACCACCATTATAAACAACAACAGAGGCATTTCTGTATTTAATCTAAATCAAAGGCTAGTAAGATAGACATAATATTTTAAAGAGCTACTCAACCCTGAAAATGAGGTAGATACCATTAGTTTTGGGACCAAAATGAACCAAACTTTGCAACATCAGAAGTAAAGGCTGTTATACAGAAAAGCCCTAAAAACCAAGCACCTGGTTTAAGTGGAATTACTACAGAAGCTATTCAAGCATGTGGTCAAACTGGCATCAAATGGCTAGCAAGAATGT
The DNA here is from genome assembly GCA_905116865.2 of Candidula unifasciata. Lineage (NCBI taxonomy): Eukaryota > Metazoa > Mollusca > Gastropoda > Stylommatophora > Geomitridae > Candidula > Candidula unifasciata. The sequence continues at coordinate 34,699 of CAJHNH020002512.1, read as the reverse complement.
TCAGTACAGCATGGGAACAAAGACAAGTTCCCCTGGACTCTCATCAGGCATAGATATTACCAGCCTGGAAAAGAACAGGTAATACAAGCATTGAACAGAGGTATATCACTCTTGAGCCAAATAAGAACAAATTATTAAAACAGAGAGTTAGACCTCTAGGGAAACAGCACCTAAGTACATCACAGTTTGGTTTCAGGACAGGATCAGGTTGCACAGATGCATTATTTACACTAAGACAAATGTTGCCAGAAAATCACTGAACATGACCATGGACTGAATGTTTGTAGATCAGGAAAAAGCTTTTGATGGAGTGGCTAAAAGCAAACTATGCGTTATTTCTGAGGATTATAAGAACAGTTGCTGGATAACATTGTGGCCATGTACCACACTTCCCAGAGTGCAGTGAGAACACAAGAACATATGTCTGATATGTTTACAATCAATACAAGGGTAAAGCAGGGATGTGTGTTCTCTCCTCTCTTATTTACTGTATGCATAGATAGAATATTCAAAGAAGCCAATTTTAAAGCAGTCGACCCAGAAAATTAGAAACTTTCTGGAGGAAGCATTAGGTCTACACCCAGTAAATGAGCTACTATTTACAGACAATCAATGCCTGTTCTACAATGAGGTTAGTAGACTGCAAGAAATTTAAACAGGCTAAGTTTAACATGCAGAAGATATAATATGAAATGTGATAATATGAATATAAATACTACAAAAACTGAAGTCATGCAGATCAGCAGAATTCCTAGTCAGCTACATACTGGGTTGAATGGTACTTGTCTGAAGTAAGTTAATGAATGTTAATATCTGGGAAGTAAATTCTCAGAGAATTGAAGAATAGATTGGGAAATAGATATAAAATAGATTATAAACAGCATATTTATACCAGTACTGTGCTACTAGTGCCAGACTTGTGCATTATTAAAGGCTAATTAATATTTAACCTTGCGTTCATTGGATAATGAAGAACTGAACAAACAATAAAACAATCACCCTTATGTTCACGGATTATTAAAGAACTGAACAAGCAGTATAACAATCACCCTTATGTTTATGGGATAATAAAGAAATTAACAAACAATATATAATTCAACCTTGTGTTTGTTGATGATACAGTAGAGAGCTAAACAAACAGTGAAGCTTTCAGCCGATTGTTCATATCATGCAGCAAAGAATGAAACACAGTAAACATTCAACCTTGTACTCATGGGACAATAAAGAACTTGGCAAGCAAAATAACATTCAGCCTTGAAATCATATGATAAATAACAAACAGTTGCATCCCACACAGAGACAGAGGTTGGTATTATTAACTAAGTAACATGACCAACTGACGAGCGATAAACACCTGTTGACACAAAGATCCACCATTCAGATGAGGATCACCCAAAGACAGATTTCATAAACCCTATTTAACCCATAGGTTAGGTTATATTAGGGCCCCCGGCATCAGCTAGGATGAAGCTTTAAAACAACAAAACATTGTGTCCCACATTTGGATGCAGGCTTCAAGTAACCTGAACTCCAGACTGCAAAGTGTGTAGACAATGCAGGTATGATTATATTTACCAAACAAACAAATGTTTCTGGGATATAATTTGGGCTGATTAATAATCTATATTTGTGGTCATTGTGATGTCATAATAAACTTTTAATGATTTAATTTTTCTCTACTTGGCAGTTTCAACAAAACCACTGGTTTTTTTAGGGGGAGGGGGTTTGAAAAGGGAAGGAAAATAATTTCTTTGCTCCATTTGTATTTAAGATTTCTTCCCTTAAAAAAAAAAATTACCCTTTGTGCAAAAAATAAATCTAAATGTAAACAATTTTTTTTTTATTACTGACCTGTGAGCCGTGGTGATGCAGTAGCTAGCAGGCTTTCCTGGCTGCTCAGTGGTCATAGATTCCAACCCCTGAAATGTTATAAAATCTGGCTAAGATTCAAAATTCCTTCTGCTTCTTCTTCTCTTTCTGTAGGCTCTTAAAGTAGAGTTAGGTAGATATAACAATGAGTATTTTTTTAACATGATTTTGAAAAGGTATTCTATTTTAAATTATTAATTTTTTTTAAGGGTAATGGTTAATCTGAAGCTTATGCCATTTGTATGTTTTATTCACCTTACATTATTTTGCTCAGTTTGTGATATTTACATACCTGCAGTACTTTATTTACAAAACTGATAATATTGATAATTGGTGTTTTATGTCCATTTTGCAGTGGTCTGAGTAACATGCTCCGTTATCAGATAATTCTACCAATAAAGTAGATTGTGAATAACTAATACAATACAAGTGATCATTTTTATTTAAGGGGTCACTACACAGAATTTTTTCCAATTTATAACAAAAATATCTATTTTTCAATGTGTTCATTTTTGTAATGTTCGGCATTCGTAGAATAGATTACACACAAAATTTGTGTCATTTGTAAATAATTTAGCATTGAAAAGTTAATACTAAAGACACCAACCCATGCACTTTTTTAAGATAAAAAAAAGTTTAAAAGTCACTTTTCTAACAATTCTATTTTTCTGTTTGTTGTGTGTGGGATCTCTTTAAATCTAAGCTAATAAAAGGACTAGAGACGTGACATTTGGTGTGTATACTCCTAACACAATATTAAAAGGTCAAGTCTATTTAAAATTACAGTTTATTAAGTATTTTTTTGAAAAAAATGTGATTATTATCTTAACTCTTTGAGTCCCAGGGAGCGCATCATACGTTCATAGGTTCCTAACTGGAAGCCCAGTGAACGCATGATGTGTCGATTTTAGTCTCTCTTTACTACCCATTAGGCCTGTGATGCTAAACGCACTGGGACTCAAACAGTTAAAAAGCTACATTTTTGTATTTTTTCAACATACCTAAATTTTAATATTCTAAAAAAAATATTTAGAAACATCTAAACAAGGTTTAAAGTTCATGAATCAGTCATCTGTTTCTCAATACCTCTGTTTGTTTTGAAATTTTAGCTAAGTACATGTTGTTTTTTGCATCAAGATGGCGGCTGTTGCCATGGCGACCATGTTTTTTTAAACTTGAAGTCTACAAATGTATCAACATACATCCCTACAAATGACCATTATAAAATAATTGGTCTAACATTGTAAATAAAAAAAAAAAAATTATTTTCCTGTAGTAACCCCTTAATTGATTCTGATTTTCTAAAAGCAATAACTCTACAAATAGTATCTGTTTTTAAGGCAATATGTTATTAAATTATTGTACTTTCTCAATCAGGTTGCAAAACTGCTTGGTGCTAGTGTTGACATTGTGTTTCCTGAGTTAAACCTGCTGCTAAGCAGTACAGACTTTGAGGTGAGTGACCTTTGATGTAGTTTTACGGATAGATGTATTTGTATGTGCAGCTTGACATAACAGATACAGTTTACCAAAGAAAATTTGTTTTGTAATAGATTTATGCAGCTTTCAGACATTTTTTTTTTAGAAATGTAGTATTTTGGTTGAAAGTTACATTTAAAATGGTTTATCATGTTAAAGTTAGTAAACTCGGATTCATCAAACAACGTTCTTAGAGATTCATATGTGCTATTTAGTAGAATATCACAAGCCAGTGTATCATTCATATGTTCTGCCAAAGTATTTAAAAAAATTTCCTTTTTTTTAAAATTATTATTTTTAATCTTAGTCAAATTTTAAGAATGTAATAGTTTATGTTTCAGTATTACTTCACAGTGTTATTAATGTTTACCGTAATTTCCACCAAATATAAAATGTGATCACCTTGCATCCTGTCTATGCAGGTTTTGAAAGCCATAATTCCCAATTTTCTAGACATCATGTCTCCGCTGGCAAGTCTTGGTGTGGATCAGTTCACAGAACACCTGGTATGTATTGTTGATGTTATGTTTACCATAGCAATATACTTCGGTAAGCAGCTGCATAATGTCAGCATAGATGTGATGCACCTGTTGTCAAGGGTTGCTTGCCTGGTTCAGCAAGGGAGAAGTAATATTATCAGTTACACCATTTGTGTTGTGATAGTACAAACTGGTATAGTTGAAGGATATTTCAGCTTTTTTTTTAAAATCCTGCTGAGAATATTCAGACATTAACAGGAACACTGTTGAATGTTTAGTTAACATCCACCACTTTCAGTTAACATCAAGTCCACAAAATAGATGTGATTATTGTACATACCTTTTTTTTTCTTGCTTTATCTCTAATATATACACTCAGTACATTCAACAGTATTCTGGGTAATTCTCAAGTGCAAAGATAAGGTCTAGATGAATGATTTCATTTAGAAGGATGTGTGGCATGAAGCAGTTGGGGCAACTAGCTATTGTAGTCACTTTTCTCTTTCTCACTTCTATGTTGTTTTATATATATACATTCAGATACACCTGCTTGACAACAACATTAAGAATTCAGATCAAAACATAAAGAATAAAAGAAATACCTAAAAGCTGTTTTTTTTTTTTAAACACTTCCAACTTCAAGGTTCTAGTGACCTACAGTTGTTTAATCTTTGTCTCTCTATTTCTCTCCACTCTTCCCTCCTAAAACTCTCACAAACTCTCTATCTGCTCTTTTCTTCTTCTTTAATTCCCCTTCCAGATCACCTCTCAGATCAGAGACTTTTAGTTTCTTTTGAGTTTAAATTTTATTCCTAGTTATGACTATATCTTTGAATGGCAGCCCACACTTCACACCGTTCCTCCCTATTTTAAAGACTTGGGCAACCTGAGTACCCGGGTCAGTTTTGAAAATCTGGCTTAAAGGGAATTTGAACCCATGACCCCTGGGCCAGTAGGCAAGTGTGCTAGCCACTGTGCTAGTTCTCTCTCTCTTCAGATTATAACATGTCTTACTGAAATATTTTAAATATAATTTCTGTACAACAGTACAGTTTGAAGTTATTTGATCTTTCCCCATCATCCATAGTTCTATGAATCAACTCCAGAAAATGTTCTGTATTTCCTGCTGATTATTATTCATTTGGTCCAAATACAACGACAGGTTGTTATCCTTCTGCTAGATTTACTACAATATATTCAGCAACTCATTTCCATTTCTTGAACTTCTTCCTTGTGTAGGAGTCAAAACAGTCGGTGAAACTCTGCCAGCTTTGTTGTACATATTTCCATTTATGCCACAAGCTCCATGTCTGTTATTCTGGACTCAAAGTTAGGATTATAATTTTGCTTCTTTAGCTTGAGACCAGAAAATGTTTAATTTAAAATGAAAGTGAGTAAGTTCAAAAGTAACTACTAAGTGAAATAACTGCAGGCAAAAAAAAAAAATTAGTTTTAAGGATATTTAAGTTTAAATTTGATGTTGATCTAGCAAAGAGAAATATGTGGGGTGGGGTGGGGTGGGGGGGGGGGGATAAATCCTAAATGTTTACAATACTGAAACAGTCAGTTTCTGACCTTTGCAACATTTTGTGAGGGAGACTAATATCTGTGGATTTGTTCAGAGTGCTTGTCCTTCAGGGGATCATGTAGTAGGATGCACAAAAGATGATCCAGTAGTACTTGTGTGTATATGATTTCTACTTGCACTGTTGATCGTTACAGATATGCTCAGAGTGCTGCAAAGTCATATCTCAGTGTAGTCACAGACAAAAAACTCATGTGAAGAAAGCCCTAGATTGAGCTAAGGACCATAGACTGAAAAGCTGAAGACACAGTTAGCCACATGTGCAGGCTTTATAATATTGGATGAAGAGAGGAGTGGGTCAAAGTGTCTAAGGAAGATTCAGACTTGTGTAGGGTTCAAATCACATTTCGCTGTGACTGCAGGGACTGGCTTTTGGGAACTGCAAAATCAGCAAATTAAAAAAATGATTCTGACAGTTTCTGCCTAAGTGATGTGGTTATTTATACAGATGGCTCTGTGTTGAGAGGCAGAAGAAGTGCACGGGTTTCATAGGAAAAGAGAATTGATGTTGCCTGGTGCAAAAAAGCCTAATGTATGATACCACAACTTCTAGTTTGGGAATGGAAGTGGAGGCAGTCACCACAGCCTTCCACTGTTGAGAACCAACTGCAGATGCATGTTGTGATTGTAACTGATTTACAGAGCATGTTGAGAAAGGTTGAAACAAGTATGCTCCTTGCAGACTGGCAAGCATTGCTTCAGATCAGAGATACAGGGTAGTTTATGTCCTTTGGTTATTTTCTCAAGGGCAGGCAGGTTGGAAAATTAACAGGCAGACTGTTTCTGCACCACTTTGTGAAAAAGTGATGCAGGACACACTAGCTGAGGTCAAGGCCCTTTGGGAGTGAATGAATGGTGAGGGGGTACAAATAGGTCATCATGGTCTGGAGAGAATGGTGCAGTGAAGAGTGACCATGGAATCTGGCCAAAGCTCAACACTCAGGGGAAAGCTGAGCACATATACAGTCAGACATACTCAACACTCAGGGGAAAGCTGAGCACATATACAGTCAGACATACTCAACACTCAGGGGAGCACATATACAGTCAGACATACTCAACACTCAGGGGAGCACATATACAGTCAGACATACTCAACACTCAGGGGAAAGCTGAGCACATATACAGTCAGACATACTCAACACTCAGGGGAAAGCTGAGTACATATACAGTCAGACATACTCAACACTCAGGGGATAGCTGAGCACATATACAGTCAGACATACTCAACACTCAGGGGAAAGCTGAGCACATATACAGTCAGACATACTCAACACTCAGGGGAAAGCTGAGCAGATATACAGTCAGACATACTCAACACTCAGGGGAAAGCTGAGCAGATATACAGTCAGACATACTCAACACTCAGGGGAAAGCTGAGCAGATATACAGTCAGACATACTCAACACTCAGGGGAAAGCTGAGCACATAAACAGTCAGACATACTCAACACTCAGGGAAAAGCTGAACATTATACAGTCAGACATACTCAACACTCAGGGGAAAGCTGAGCACATATACAGTCAGACATACTCAACACTCAGGGGAAAGCTGAGCACATATACAGTCAGACATACTCAACACTCAGAGGAAAGCTGAGCACATAAACAGTCAGACATACTCAACACTCAGGGGAAAGCTGAGCACATATACAGTCAGACATACTCAACACTCAGGGGAAAGCTGAGCACATAAACAGTCAGACATACTCAACACTCAGGGGAAAGCTGAGCACATATACAGTCAGACATACTCAACACTCAGGGGAAAGCTGAACATTATACAGTCAGACATACTCAACACTCAGGGGAGCAGATATACAGTCAGACATACTCAACACTCAGGGGACAGCTGAGCACATATACAGTCAGACATACTCAACACTCAGGGGAAAGCTGAGCACATATACAGTCAGACATACTCAACACTCAGGGGAAAGCTGAGCACATATACAGTCAGACATACTCAACACTCAGGGGAAAGCTGAGCACATATACAGTCAGACATACTCAACACTCAGGGGAAAGCTGATCACATATACAGTCAGACATACTCAACACTCAGGGGAAAGCTGAGCAGACATACAGTCAGACATACTCAACACTCAGGGGACAGCTGAGCACATATACAGTCAGACATACTCAACACTCAGGGGAAAGCTGAGCAGATATACAGTCAGACATACTCAACACTCAGGGGAAAGCTGAGCTCATAAACAGTCAGACATACTCAACACTCAGGGGAAAGCTGAGCAGATATACAGTCAGACATACTCAACACTCAGGGGAAAGCTGAACATTATACAGTCAGACATACTCAACACTCAGGGGAAAGCTGAGCACATATACAGTCAGACATACTCAACACTCAGGGGAAAGCTGAGCACATATACAGTCAGACATACTCAACACTCAGGGGAGCAGATATACAGTCAGACATACTCAACACTCAGGGGAAAGCTGAGCACATATACAGTCAGACATACTCAACACTCAGGGGAAAGCTGAGCACATATACAGTCAGACATACTCAACACTCAGGGGAGCAGATATACAGTCAGACATACTCAACACTCAGGGGAGCAGATATACAGTCAGACATACTCAACACTCAGGGGAAAGCTGAGCACATATACAGTCAGACATACTCAACACTCAGGGGAGCAGATATACAGTCAGACATACTCAACACTCAGGGGAAAGCTGAGCACATATACAGTCAGACATACTCAACACTCAGGGGGAAGCTGAGCACATATACAGTCAGACATACTCAACACTCAGGGGAAAGCTGAGCACATATACAGTCAGACATACTCAACACTCAGGGAAAAGCTGATCACATATACAGTCAGACATACTCAACATTCAGGGGAAAGCTGAGCAGACATACAGTCAGACATACTCAACACTCAGGGGACAGCTGAGCACATATACAGTCAGACATACTCAACACTCAGGGGAAAGCTGATCACATATACAGTCAGACATACTCAACACTCAGGGGAAAGCTGAGCAGACATACAGTCAGACATACTCAACACTCAGGGGAAAGCTGAGCACATATACAGTCAGACATACTCAACACTAAGGGGAAAGCTGAGCACATATACAGTCAGACATACTCAACACTCAGGGGAAAGCTGAGCACATATACAGTCAGACATACTCAACACTCAGGGGACAGCTGATCACATATACAGTCAGACATACTCAACACTCAGGGGAAAGCTGAGCAGACATACAGTCAGACATACTCAACACTCAGGGGACAGCTGAGCACATATACAGTCAGACATACTCAACACTCAGGGGAAAGCTGATCACATATACAGTCAGACATACTCAACACTCAGGGGAAAGCTGAGCAGACATACAGTCAGACATACTCAACACTCAGGGGAAAGCTGAGCACATATACAGTCAGACATACTTAAACCTTCAGAATTGAACTCTGCACTTGTTGCTGAAGATGGAGACAGAGCATTTATGGGAAAGTCCCGAGTGCAATGATGTCATATCTTAACTAATCTTTCATTTTGTTCAGGTTGCTATGATTTTGAATCTGTTGTAACCAAGGACCAGTTTTGAGTTGAAATACTAGAAGATAATTTTATATATATAAGAAATAATTGCAAATTTATCTAAAAGTTTCTAAATTTAGGATCGCTGAAGTGAATAAACATGAATGAACACTAGGACAGAAACTGCAAGAAACCTGCAAGAAAATACCTCCACAAACTTTATTGTCACAATAATTGTGTAGATACAGATAACATAAATGTCTGCTTGAAAAAATCTGATTGTCGTTTCATTTTTGTTTGTTTTTTAGACATATGCAGTGCAAGATGTGGTCACAAATTTTCTCAAAGTAGAAAATATTGTATTTAGCTCTCCATGCTGGCGTACTCAAGAGGCCATGATGCTGTCAATGCAGTCCCTACATAATCTATGCAGGAATGAATACATCTACCATAAAGTGATAACTTTCCTGTTTGACAAACTGAGGACTGGTGTGAGTGTAGACACGTGTCTTGTTGTTACTGCTTGTTACATGTAGACTGTAATTGTCCTCTCTATTGATGTGTAGATTGTGTTTGTCCTCTCTGTTTACTGATGTGTTGTTACTGTCTGCCATGTGTAGATTGTGATTGTCCTCTCTGTTTACTGATGTGTTGTTACTGTCTGCCATGTGTAGATTGTGTCTGTCCTCTCTGTTTACTGATGTGTTGTTACTGCCTGCAACATGTAGACTATGACCATCCTTTCTATTTACTGATGTGTTGTTACTGCCAACATGCCATGATGTGTTGTTAACCAACTTTGGCATCTACATTCTTCCTCTCATTTTAACATCCTACATCTGCTAACAAGAAACAAGAAACATTATCAAAAGCAGCTAAATATTGTATACAGGAACTCACAGAATATTACAATGCACTGGGGGGAGATATTAGGAAGGCACAGATACTTGCCTTCCTGAGGGCAACCTAGCTAAATGTTGGGCATGTATTTCACTGAATTTGTTGAATTTGAACAGTAACAGTTGCAGTCTGTGGTAAACATATGTCTTGAAGCTGATTACAAGGTTCAGACAACCAACACAAGAAAGATACTGGCTTGGTATAGGCATATTCCTAGAGAGTGCAAAGAAAGTAGAGACGTTACAGTCTTCATGAATAGGCAACAGTTTCTTATGATCAGAAACCTCCTTGAGTGTTAGCTCCATGATAGGGTTTGCATTTCTGTCATGTTTGTTTTCAATGGAACATTTGTAACTGTACCCTTCTGTTCAACAGAGAGCACTACCAGTGAAAGTTGCAGCAGCGATGACAATTTCTATACTGTGCAGACATCTGAGGTATAAGACACAACGGGATGAGGTTCTCTTGACACTTATAGATAGTAAGATGTCATTTCATTAAAAAAAAAAAATCATTAATATAATTAATTGTATTTGTGAGTGTCTTTGCAAATGCAGAACTGTAACTGGCATTCATCCATAATTTACAAATTTCAAAATCTTTGCTCATATTCAGAACCTCTGAATCTGTTTAATATTGCCAGAATATGCTTGAACAGTTTGCATGTTTAATAAGCATTGAAATGTCTGTTGAAAAACAAATTATTAGGTTTACCTCATCTCATAAAACGGCTGTCTGATTTTTTTTATTTTTGGTGTGGTAACATGCAGGCAGTTGGCTTGATACTGTATTTGCCATCCTTTGATCCTACATGCCAACACTCAAAAATATAACACAATGCCCCTAATTTTCTATAGTGGTAGTGGTACAAACAGGGTTGAGTTTAGTGACAATTTATTTTTATCTTTGTTTTTTATTCTTCTTCTTCTTCGCGTTCACCAGCTGTAAATCTGGCAGAAAGTTCTGGTTGTTCGCCCACTTCTGAACTGCAGTCCTGCTCCAGAACCTGAGTGTTGTGTGTGCATCAGTTTTACAGATCTGATTCACTTGAATGCAGACTGTTGGTTCCTTGCCCCTCAGGCAGATGCACTCCGACTTCAAAGGAAGCTCCCCAATTAGTCGACTCTTACGACATGCTTTTGGGGAGGCAATGGGTCTATTTTTTTTTCTCATAATGGGGCCCCAGAACCCACACGGGGATCTTTGTATTTTGAAATTAAAGAATTTTGAAAACTAAAAACAGCTGTTAGAAAAAAATAGCAACATTTTACAAACCAATAAAAACTTCCTACATAATTTTCTAGAAGGAAAAAAAATTACATTAAAGAAGAGTAAACTTAATGAGATTCCACTCTTCTTTAATGTAATTTTTTTTTTTAGAGGTGGCCCGAGTGATGATTATGTTTTATCTTTTTTTGCAGGTCTCACATCTCTTTCTTGGTCTTCCTCTTGTTTCTACCCAGATATTTTTCTGTAGAAGTTTGTTATTGCTGTTGTATTCTCACTAGATGACCAAACCATTTCATTCTCTGCCTTTCAATGTAATTCAGGCGCGGTCTTGTTCCAGCCTTCTTTCTTATGCTGATACTTGTGACAAGTTCTCTTCTTGTATTGTTGGTGAGCTTTCAGAGACAGTGCATTTCAGAGGTGTTATTTTCTCTTTCTATAGTCTACTCATTATTTATGTTTGGCACTGACACTGCAAAATAGGGATGAATTTGCCATTATTCATGTGTTATTTTGCTGAAAGGGAGACATCTGGGTACATTTAATGAATAACGAAATAAAAATATAGTTGCAATTCTTTGACTTACACAATATAATATATAAAGCACTAGTTTAAGAAAACATGTTATATTATATACATTCTGTGCCTGAAATCTTTACATAGCTGTTATTAATGTGTTTTTTCTTTGTGTCCTTCAGAGTTTTGCCATAGCAAAAGCTGTTATCGGCGGAGTCTGTTCGTTGATTTAGCACGTTGTTACCTGCATGTAAACTCTAAAAAAGCTTTCAAGGACAAATTTTTCAATCATCTTCTGAAGATGATGTCTGATCAGGTGGTCACAGTCCGGTTGAAAGTGTTGACAATTGTTCTGGACATGAAGTATAGCCTGACTTTACCAGATGATGAGAGGCTTCATGAGGCACTAGAAAGTGCCCTTCAGCACATGATAGTGCATGACAGAGATAGTGATGTACGGCACTCAGCTTACAAGGTGAGTCATAGAACTGACATCAAAACATCTTAACTAGACTCTTTTGAAAAAAGAGAGACTATTGTTGCATTAATTTCTCTAGAACATGTTGGTAAGCGGTTGCAAAGCTTTAGAGACATAAGTGGCAAAATAATTAGTATGCTTACCTGCCAAGCGAAGGTCTTGGTTTAATCCAAGATTTGTTTTTCTGATCAGTATAGCTTTAGGCTTGACCCAGTCTCAGAAAAATGTGTACCCATCAGTTTTCAGATAGTTTCTGGAAATTGTGAGAGAAAGACAATGAGGACAAGAGCAAGTTTTCCAGCAGCTGAACTTTTTATGCACATCCATTTTACAAGTCTGGCTTTTTTTTATGCAGACTGTTGGTTCATCACCTCTCACTAAGGCAGATGCACTCAGATTTTGAAGGAAACATTCTTAATTATTAGACTTTAGAACCTGTTTGTTAGGGAGCAGTGGGTTTATTCCCCCCACCCTCCACAATGGGGCCTTAGAACCTCCATGGAGAGGATGAAAATCAAACAGCTACAAACCCTGGAAACCTTATTCAATCCTACAACACAGCTGTACTGAGGTCACCTCAGAACTGTTACAATGTAACCTGTAGTTCAGTGTGGCTGGGTTGCCTGAGTGACTTTCAACCCCACCAGAACCACACAACAAGTGAAAAAACCCTGTGACACAAGTTGCCACCATTCAGATAAGAATTACTCAGCCACATGTCCCAAAAACCTAGTTGAACCATTATGTTATATTAGAGTCCATAACAACAGCCTGTTTGGGAGCTTTACAATTTAAAAAAAATTATTGTGTCCCACATTGGGGCAAAGTTGCATATTGAGTGAGTGGTGTTAATCTTCTCCTCCGAAACATTCCATTCGGGTACAATTTCCAGTTTACCTTTTCTCATAATGTGTCCAAAGAATGTGAACTATCTAATTCCAAGGCCATTTTGCGTAATCAGACGATTTATTTCTACATATTTAAATATCCATGATTCACTCCCCTACTGACTATCATATGCATAAGAAGTCTTTTTTTTAAACATTTACACACGCGCACACAAACATACACATATCATTGTCAAGTGCCTTGCTGACAGGCATCGGCATTCATGGCTCTCCACAATCCGCGATCCGTAGCTGCATGTTTCAGTTTATGTACTGACACCTCTACCATGCCTCGACAGAAGGCTGTCAAGAATCTTCTCACTTTGTCTTCCCCACTCTCTTTCCACAAATCTTCCAGTGGTCACATCATGTTCCAGTTTCCTGCTTTTAACATGACCAAAAAAGAAAGAATGTCTCTTTCTGATGTTTGTAATAGTTTGTCTTCAAACACTCGCCTCTTTCAAAACATCATGGCTGCTCTTCTTAGCTGTCCAAGGAATTCCAAAGATTCTTCTGTAAAATGATACCTCCAAGACCTCCAGATATGGTTCCACTTGTTTATTAATTAGTCAGAATTCACAGCAGTGTGTTAAAAAATGGCTCTATATAACATGCAAACATTCTTTTCCTTATCTACAATGACATGGATTTATTGCACATATTCTTAATTTAAAAAAAGGCAGTGTTGGCCTGTCCTAAAATAACGTCTTTGACTTTTATTATACATTTAGGCACTATTCTTTTCTTGGAAATAACCACTACTTCTGTCTTCCTATTGTTCAAACTGAGGCCCATTCCATCACTTTCTACCACCACCGTATCTATCAATTCCTGTAGTTCTTTCTGACTCGTCGCTATCAAGACGGTATCATCAGCAAAACGCAGGCTGTTTATGTCATGACCACCAACCACAATTCCTGGCATACCATGATAGATCTCATTTTGTACTGTTCAAGAAAAAATAAACCACAGTTATCCCGATACGTGTCTTTATTAGTTTGTAAAAAAAGATGCAGTCATGAATTGCGTGGGTTTTCATAATCGTTAAACGCAGTGGTCAGCTGTGTTTTAGACCATATTTTTAGCGTAGCTCACGATGCACGCATGAGAAAGCAACATAATTTGGGGTGATCACTATTCACTGTTTACTAAATTGAAACCATATAAAAGGATAGCGCTGCACCAAAACATTCATTTTTTTTTTAAGTAGTCATGAATGGCACATCTGAAGATAAATTTGAGGAATATTACTATTAGCCGATTGCAAGCAGGAGAAAGTTAAAGTCAGGTTGCCAGGAATGTAAATGTGCATCAGAGTACCATCAGTCAACTTTGTCACCGGTTCCAAGCCACTGATTCAGTTAAAGACACACATAGACAACATGATTGTAACTGGCTCAGAAAGCATGCTGAGGAAGTTCGGGACAGGCATATTTGTGTGGAGGAGTATTGTCTGGATTTTGTCACCAGGATACACGGTGTGTTGGGAAATGAACAGACAGACAGACAGACTGCCTGGCTCTGCACAGCTTGGTGGAATACTGATAAGGCACACATGGTTAGTGCATTGTGGGAGAGCATGTACAGTTCGGAGGAGCAGATGGATCACCACAGTCTGGTGAGATCAATGCAGAGGGGTGTGACGAGAGTTTCTGGCAGCTGCTTGAGGCTCAGAGGAAAGGCAAGATGGATGTTTAATCAGAATGCTACTGGCACCATTAGTTTCGGAACTCTTCGCTGGCTGCTGAAGATGGGACGGAGCGCTTATGGGAATTTGCTGTGATGTCAGTTCTTGAATCAAATCAATCAATCAAATCCCAGTGGAAGACCCAGAGTGACAACAGAATTGGAGAATCACTTTATTCGGCTTTGTTACCTCAGATACAGGTTTACTACCACTTCCTCAGCTGTGCAGGCATTGCCTCCAGGACATCATATGTCTGATCAAACTTCGGAACAGTCTGCATGACGTTGGACTTTGGGCATGACCACACTGAGGACCTTTCCTTACGCCTCACCACCACCAAAATCGACTTCTTAGGGCCAAACAACGTCTTCCCTGGGCAGGTGACAATCAGTGGAGACATGTCTGGTTCATGATGAATCTTTCATTTTGTTGCAGCGTCATGATAAACAGCGTAGGATCTACCATAGGAATAATGAAGTTTTAGCCCAACCTGTGTTACTGAAGCTCTGCTGCACGGTGGTGGAAATGTAACGGCATGGGAAATGATCAGCTACAATGGAAGGAGTTAATTGGAGCACATTGAAAGAAGCTTGAATGCGCATCAATACGTCCATGAAATTCTTTGACCACACGTCCTTCCATTTTGGGATGCCAACGGATATCTTTTTCAACAGGACAATGGCAGACCCCCTTCTGCACAGCTGACCATGCAGTTCCTGGCTGCCAATAACATTCAAACATTTCCCTGGCCATCCCTGTCTGTAGACATGAGTCCGATTGAGCACCTGTGGGATGAGCTGCAAAGTTGTGTTTGTCACCGTAACCTTGCTTTAGCCAGTGGTCGTGATCTGTTCCAGGAACTCCAGGAAGAGTAGGTAGCCATCCCACAGGCCTACATCAGACATCTGATCGCAACCATGCCCAGGAGTTCCAGTCACTGATCCATGCAAGAGGAGACCACACAACTAGCGGGAAAGGCCTATGTCTAAAAACTATCGTGACCAAGATGAAAAAAAAAGGTGTCAATTGATTGGTGGAAACCTAAGGCATTCTTGTGTGAAATTTGAGTAATTTCACTTATTGCATTACAAAGATACCGAATGTAAAAATTATGAGTATGTATTTTCCTTTCAGTAACTGTTTCTTTTTATTTTAACAGTATATATTCACTGTATAATGAAAACAAATCAGGTGATAGTACACATCCTTGTTATATCTCCCTCTTTATGCTCTGAAATGTTCCCAAATGCCCAAATGGTTATTAATTCTTATAGCTGCTGTTTGCTGCCAGTACATGTTCTTTATTATTCATAAATATTTTTCATCAGTGTTTAACTTTACCAGTAGTTTGATTATTTCTTCATGTTTCACACAGTCAAATACTTTCGTATAGTCAGGTTTTTGAACAAAAATCAACATCATGGCACACGGGTAGTAACCCAAAAGTGCTCCGTTCTACTTCTAACTCAAGCCTGATTCTGAAGAATCTCAGCACAGTGCATAGGCTTTGTAGCACCAGCGGGGATCCTGAAATACTTTGGGTAGATTTTCAACTCCAGGCCGTTAGGCTGCTCTTTTTCGATTTCCAACTGCCAAGGGATTTTTTTACGTGCGCAACAAAGCACACGGGCATCTGATTTCACTACCCAGAGACCAGGGGAAATTACTAGAAGTCCAAGTTAACGTGAAAAAGTCCCAGCCTTTACCGGGGATTGAACCTGGAACCTCTAGCACTGGAGGCGGACACCATGCCTTGAGACCATGCACTTCCACATAGTCTTATAATCAATGAAGCATGAGTAAAGATCATTTTTTTTCATTCTGTAGCTCTTTCTGAAAGAGTCCTTACAATGTGTATGGCATTGTTCGTACTTTTTCCTTCTACAAATTCACACTGTTCTTCACTAATTTCTGGTTTAATCTCGTTTCTTATTCTTCTCATAATTATTCTCAGTAACATTTTTGTCTTGTGACTCATAAGACATATGGTGCGATAGTCTTTACATTTTAAAGTGCCTGGTTTCTTTGGCAGAGCAATAAAAGTAAATTTTATTAGGTCTTTAGGAATGAACTCACTATTATAAATGTCATGTAACAATGTTGTTATTATTTCAGTTCAAAAATATCCCCAAGCTTAAATTTCTTCCAATGTGATGTTGTCTGGCCCAGGTGCCTTTTCTTTTCTTCATGTGGTACAGTGCATCTTCAACTTCTGCAGACAGTATTGGTGGACCTTTGTTTTGTCCTGCAAATATACTTCTGGTCTATTATCATCAAGTATTCTGTCCATCTTTTAATTATATCAATTTGCCGCCATTATTATTTTACCTTCTTTGGATTTTAAACACTCAGTGATGTTACATCTCTTTTAAACTACTTATCTGTTAGTGCATGGAATGGGAGTCTTTCCCAAGATATTTTCCCTCAATCTCTGTGCTCATCTGTGCATGTGTGCCTGCACACACATTAGTATGTATGTGCACATGCACACATGTGCACATTTCTGATTTGCATGTGTATATATTTGTGTGTATGCGTGAATACATTTGTGTGTGCATGTGTGTGTGTGCTTGTGTGTGTAATCATGTGTGTATGCGTGCATGTGATGCATTAAAAACTTCTAAAGTTGCTTTCTGTACTTAAAGATTGAACTGGCTTCTTTTGTTTCCCATACTGACTCAGATATCAGAAGAGTTAGTTTCCAGTCATCACAGAGGTGACAACATGGTAAGTACACTCAGATATCAGAAGAGTTAGTTGCCAGTCATCATAGAGGTAACAACACGGTAAGTACACTCAGATATCAGAAGAGTTAGTTTCCAGTCATCACAGAGGTGACAACACAGTAAGTACACTCAGATATCAGAAGAGTTAGTTGCCAGTCATCACAGAGGTGACAACACGGTAAGTACACTCAGATATCAGAAGAGTTAGTTTCCAGTCATCACAGAGGTGACAACACGGTAAGTACACTCAGATATCAGAAGAGTTAGTTGCCAGTCATCACAGAGGTGACAACACGGTAAGTACACTCAGATATCAGAAGAGTTAGTTGCCAGTCATCACAGAGGTGACAACACGGTAAGTACACTCAGATATCAGAAGAGTTAGTTGCCAGTCATCACAGAGGTGACAACACGGTAAGTACACTCAGATATCAGAAGAGTTAGTTGCCAGTCATCACAGAGGTGACAACACGGTAAGTACACTCAGATATCAGAAGAGTTAGTTTGCCAGTCATCACAGAGGTGACAACACGGTAAGTACACTCAGATATCAGAAGAGTTAGTTGCCAGTCATCACAGAGGTGACAACACGGTAAGTACACTCAGATATCAGAAGAGTTAGTTGCCAGTCATCACAGAGGTGACAACACGGTAAGTACACTCAGATATCAGAAGAGTTAGTTGCCAGTCATCACAGAGGTGACAACACGGTAAGTAAAGTCAAATATTATGATTTTGGCAATTGATAGTTTAATCTTTCCCTTGTTGAATGTTGAATTAAGAATTGACATCACAGCACTCGGGACACCCCCATTAGCGCTCCGTCTCCATTTTCAGCAGCAAGTAAAGAGTTAAAATTCCAGTGGTACCAGTAACTGTCTGATGGTATATCCATCTTGTCTTTCCCATGAGTGTCAAGTGTCAGCCAGATTCCCTTGTAACTCCTCGCAGTGCCATTCTCCTCAGACCTTAATGATCTATCTGTGGCACGGCACTGTTCACTTGCTCCCAAAGGGCCCTCACAACATCCAGCTTGTCATACATCAGTTCACTGAACTGGTCAGTTCACAGAACTGACCAGTATATCTGCCTGCTCATTTCCCAACACACTGACATGATTTGGAGAAAATATCCAAAGGATGCTAACTACCCGGGACTTTGAAAGTAATGCTTGCCACTCCGCGCGAAGCATGCCTGTCTCCACCTTTCTCAACGTGCTCTGTGTGTCAGTTACAATGACGGAAGCTAATGTATGAAAAGCTGTTTTTTCCCCTCAATGAATTAGCAGCTATTATGTTCTGAAATGTGTGCTGCACCTGCCTCGATCGCTCCCCCATCACTTGATTTGATTGTTTGTGACAAGTGGCCTCCTTGTAGTATTCACCAATCATTCTGTGAATTCATGGCACCATGTTAACTGACTTTAGCATAATAATGAGTTTTGGCTGTGTTGTTTTTAACTTGGTTTGTGATGCCATTTTTGTTTACTTCTTTATTACAAAGATACCATTATGTCTATAGATAGGATCCATTGTAAGAGGTCAGTGACATAGTCGTATCTGACAGAGCACTATAGGTATCTGGCATCTGTAGTTTTTTTCTTCCTGCACATTGCAGATAAACTAAACTGAAACAGTTGAAGTTGGGGAGAATCTTCATTTAGCAGTGACAAATACTGCAGACAAACTAAACTGAAACAGTTGAAGTTGGGGAGAATGTTCATTTAACAGTGACAAATACTTTAGGTTTCTTGTTACATTTGTTTCAAAGTTATCACCGAGCTCTTTTGGTTGCCTCATTTATTCTTGAAAATGCTAATGTTCTCACTTGCCCTTTCATATCTAACTGAATGCCATTTTGTGTGTGCGTCAAACTAGAAAGAAGTTGATGATTTTAAAATGATAAAAACACTGCTTCTCAGTTATCAACTCACAAGGAAAGTGTAACTCACTAATCTATGAGGAATGACTACAATGTCCGACCTTTTCAGAGACCATCCTGGTATTGTAGGTTTGATGACATAATTTATTTCTTACAGAAATATTATTGTCAGCTATATAATAATTATAACTTACTTGCAAATGAATACAATTACATAATGCAGTCCACAATGAAGTAATGTTATTCACATGACAGTAGATGTTTTTTAAAATAAACATGGATCTATCACTCACTCATTTCATATCTGTATACTTTGATGGTTTGAATTGTTTCCTGGGCAACCACACAGATATTAATGTGTTCGAAGCTGTATGACCATAGCCACACTTTTTATGTTGTCTGTTTTTTAATTAATTATGCTTACACTTTTCACAGATACTGGATAATAAAACATTGACAGCAGAAGAGGAGGAAGATTTGAAAAAAGAAGAAGAAGAAAAGAAAATTCTTGCCAGGGTAATATACATATTCACTTCTCTAAACCTTTTGAAAAATTGAAACTACATGAAAACTGGTATTAAATTTAATATAAACCTGTAAAGGAAACCATTTTGTGTGTGTGTAAACAATAAAGTACCTAACATTTTAATAATTGCCTAGTAAATAATTTTAAAATATACATTTTGTGAAGTATATTATACACTTAAAAAAAGTGATCTTGTACTTTATAGTTTTGCTGCTTCATTTTTCATCATCAAAAGCAAGCAGGATTCAGAAAGGGCAGAGGAACAACTGAACACATCTTTGCCATACGTAACATTTTAGAACAATGCAATGAATGGCAGAGAAGTATATATATAAATTTTGTGGACTTTGAGAAAGCTTTTGACAGCGTCCATAGAGACTGTCTATGGAAAATTTTACGACAATATGGAATTCCAGAAAAAATAGTCAACAAAATTGCTCTCTTCTATAAAGACTTTTCCTGCAGTATAAAAATTACAATACATCTTTCCCAGTAAAGACAGGTGTAAGACAGGGATGTGTTGTGTCATCTCTCCTCTTCAACCTTGTGATTGATACTAAAGAACACAGTAGACATGACATTGAGAGGCATACGATGGACTCCATTCACCATGCTTGAGGACCTTGATTTTGCAGATGATATAGCACTCCTATCACATAAACATGAACATATGCAAGAAAAAAGTAACAGACTTCACAGCACAGCAGAAATGGTGGGACTGAGAATAAATACAAAGAAAACTAAAATCATGACAAGCAGTCCAAACCAACAACCAGTGACCATAAGTAACCAAACTCTTGAAAATGCAGAACATTTCACATATCTTGGCAGTGTGGTGTCCCTGCCGGGAGGGACCGAAGAGGACATACAATCACATCTGAACAAAGCTAGAGCTGCTTTTGGAAGGATGAGGCAAATCTGGAAATCCAACAATTACTGCAGAGGAACGAAACTCCGACTCTACAAGAGCATCATTTTGCCAGTTCTTCTTTATGGAGCAGAATGCTGGAGAATGACCAAAAAGGATGCACACAAGCTGTCCACCTTCCACCACACATGTCTACGTAGAATAATCAAAATTTTCTGGCCAGATACAATCTCAAATACTAAACTACTTCAAGTCACAAACCAAGAAACTTTAGACAGTTTGATAACCAAGAAAAGATGGAAATGGCTTGGCCACGTTATGAGAATGAATCCTGGTTTTTCATCATCAGTAAGCAACTTTGGCTAAGCATTTTTGTGGCAAGTGCTGCAACTCTGGCTTGTGTTTGTGAAAGATTACAGAGTAAGTGCGGCACTGTGATGATGTAATAGGACCTAGAGGATGTCTGTGTTACAGCTTTTAATATGATTATGGGCAGAGAAGTCTACCTCTCAATGGTTAACTGGCCTGTAGCAGGCATGTGTGAGCAGCAGATTGTCTTCCACATAGGCTGTTGGAACTTATATCCTTGCAATATTGTCCTGAAACTTTCTCAAGGATCTGCTATTCTCTGGCTATACTAGTCTGTCTCGCAGAATATTCAGTGGAATTTACTTAAGCTCAGCTGTAGCATGTCTCTTTAATCATTCAGTGAAGATGTGCTCCAAAAGGATAGAACAGATCGATAACACAATCTGATTATTATAACTATTTAAGGAGTACACTTAATATATATTAAACTTGACAATCTACACTCATACAGTCTGTTGCAATTAATACAGCTGTGAATAATTAATTAGCATACATCTCCCTTATTGAAATAGAAAAAAAAAACTCCACATCCCAATTATAACCGGAAAAGGTTTAACAGGATATTGTTGTTGAAACTACTACTAGATGTGCTTCCAGTCCACATTCTCTTGCTAAGAGTCTGAAGGTCCCGATATGCATGTATCTGCTGAAGATTTTGGAGATTAATTTATGTCATGCATTTTTATAAATTTCAGAATTACTGATAGTATGTCATTCTTACTTTGACTGTATTATTTTCTTGTAATTATTTAGGAAGAGAAAGAAAGAAGAGAGGAGGAAACCAGAGTAATTAAAAGTACTGATAAACAAAACTCTTTGTCTGGAGTAAAAAAAGATACACAATCTAAGATACCAGGCACTAGGAAAAGTGAGTAAATTCCATGTATGTTTGTTTTAGTCCTCCTCTTTTTCATTAATTTTTTTTTAAATTAGAGAGTGGGGGGGGGGGGGGGGGGGGGGGGAAGGGGAGGTCAGCCTAGCTGTATATTTAAGGGGCACCACATAACAAATATTGAGAACCACTGCTTTGTCCCCTTTTCCCCAACCTCACCTAGATGTTGGACAGTTATTCAAGGCTGTATTGGAAGTGAGAGCATCTAAAATTTCTTTCTGATACCAGCTGGGAGGCACATACATTGGCAACAAAGACATTTTTAAAATCTTTGCTTAAAATTGTAGAAGCATTAGAGAATAAATCTGAGGACCAGTCACTAAGGGAGAACCAGAAGAGAAGCAAATAATATGACAGATAAGATGTGAAAGCTGGAATTCATTCTTATAATGCATTTTTGGAATGAGATTCTCCAACATTTTTGGAATGAGATTCTGCAACATTTTTGGAATGAGATTCTGCAACATTTTTGGAATGAGATTCTGCAACATTTTTGGAATGAGATTCTGCAACATTTTTGGAATGAGATTCTGCAACATTTTTGGAATGAGATTCTGCAACATTTTTGGAATGAGATTCTGCAACATTTTTGGAATGAGATTCTGCAACATTTTTGGAATGAGATTCTGCAACATTTTTGCAGAGGAAACTAAGTTTAAAAAATGAGTAAATGGACTTAAAAAAACCCGTGCAGATCTGTATATATCAATAGCTTTACGAGATGATTTTGAAACATATGAAGCAGCTACAAAGAAATGCAACCAGACATTGATTACAAGGCAGCTTCAACTCGCAAACATTTCAAAAAGAAGGTATCACAAGTTGGAGATGCTCTGGAAATATATCTGAAGTGCCACAGATAATTTTGTATCACCACCTTTTACACAACTGTTGACAAATTTGAAACTGGGATGAAAAGAAGAGGAAAGATATACAAAGAACTAGCAGAGATATTTTCTTGTCTAAGTGATGTGCCTGTTGTACAACAAAATGTCACTTCATCATCTACTAACATTGAAAGGTGTTCCCAGTGCTGTCAACAGCTGATTGATGCTTACCTAGAGGACTTCAGTCATTCCTCGGCCTAGCTTTCCCAGTTTCATTTGTATGTGCACCATAAGTTCAGTGCAACATCAAATGTAAAACCAAGATTCAGCGGTGCTGAACTTGATAAAATAATTGTAGAAGACAATATTGAGTGTGCCTTTTCCAATGTAGATATTATCTTTTGTATATGTGTAACATTATTGGTCACAAATTTCTCAGTTGAGCAGTCATTTTATCAGATGAAGTATATAATCCCACCAGAGCAACAGTGCAACAAGGCAGGCTAGAGGCCTTATCTCTATTAAATAAAAGAAGCAGATGTGTTACAAAAGATTTTATTTGCGGATCTGATCAAACACTGCAATTTAAAAAAAAGAAAAAGGAAAAAACTTTTCAAATATAAATAAAGTGGAAAATACAAAAATAAATATTATTTTTCATTTGCATGTAAGTTTTGTTTAGTTTCGATGAATAATTTTTTGAATTGCCTCTTATGACATGCATGTTAGGTTTTCTTTGCTTCCCTGATAATTCTTGGTAACACATTCACAAGTATCTGCCATGTAATTATCATGATTAATTAACTTGTTTGAAAGACAGTTCTAAATTTAACAAAACCAGATTCTAGTCTGCTGAAAGCTTCATCATTTGGAGGCACCAAAAGAGATGATCTTCATCAGCCTAGTTCCAGAATGGACACCATCACAGTTGTTACTGCCAGCAGTAGTACAACCAGAGGTCAGCTCAACACCTTCACAGTCTTTCTCATTTGGCTTCAGTTATATCAATGTTACAATTCACTGACATCCTTGTCTGTATGGCTGTTTTGTTTCTATACCCTTCAGAATGTTTGTTTGTCTGTCCACCCATCTAATTCTCACTATGTCTTTCCATTCATCTTTCTGTCTGTCTATATGCCATTTGTCTATTTGTTAGTGCATGTGTATGCATGTGTATTTGTTTGCTCTCTCACCTTTCAAGTATGTTGATTTAGTAAACATCACTTCCATGTATATCTCAATATATCTTTTTATTAACTGCATATCTATTTTTAGTTAATATTTACTTCCTGACCATTTCATTGACATAAAGCTACTCTTTCAAACAATATTATCTGATATATAGTTTGTATATTTTGGACATTGTTCATGTTTTATGTTTACTTCCTTAGTTTTGGTTTGGCTAAAAATCCCTTTCATTGTTCAAGAAAATCCCATGAGTAGTACAGTTTCCTTTCAGATCCTAAGATATCCTAAACACAGTGCACATATACTGTAGATTTACTACTATTAGGATGTGTATAAATCCTGAGAGGTAAGGAACCAAACGTCTGTATACAAATAAACCAGATCTATTAGGTGTACATACACGCAGAACACAAGATTAACATCCAAACATGAACAAACAACCAGAACTTTCCACCAGAGCTTTCAGCTAGTGAACATGGAGAAGAAGAAGAAGAAGAAGAAGAAGAAGAAGAAGAAGAAGAAGAAGAAGAAAAAGAAGAAGAAGAAGAAGAAAAAGAAGAAGAAGAAGAAGGAGGAGGAGGAGGAGAAGAAGAAGAAGAAAAAGAAGAAGAAGAAGAAGAAAAAGAAGAAGGAGGAGGAGAAGAAGAAGAAGAAGAAGAAGAAGAAGAAGAAGAAGAGGGAGAAGAAGAAGAAGAAGAAGAAGAAGAAGAGGGAGAAGAAGAAGAAGGAGGAGGAGGAGAAGAAGAAGAAGAAGTAGAAGAAGAAGAAGCAGGAGGAGGAGGAGGAGAAGCAGGAGCAGGAGGAGAATCCAGTCAGGTGTCCAGAGAAAAATGTCAGTCAGTCGTCAGCTAGGTAAAGACTGTCTTGTTGCACCAAGATCTGCTTGAAAGAGATGTTACACTGTGCGAAAAACTTAGGCCAGAACCATGGACAAGCAAGCCAGAGAAGGCAAATGTAGTCCTAACGGTACCAGGGATCACTTCAAAAGATGCCCAGACGGAGAAACAACAGAGAACCCTGGCTCTTGCTATGCTTGATGAGAAGTATCCAAACACCACTTGGACTCAGGTTTTCACCGACGGCTCTGCTACAGAAGCAGTCAGAAAGGGGGGTTGTGGAATATACATTAAACCCCCTAGCAGTAGAGCAGAAACTCTCTCTCTACCAGCAGGTGACATCTGCACTAACTTCAGAGCTGAGGCAACTGCCCTCCTTTCTGCAGTCCAACATCTCATCACTCAAGAACACAGAGGGCACAAAATTGTTATACCTAGTGACTCATTGTCTGTTCTCCAAGCACTATCAAGCAAAAAACAAGACATACTAGTTGCAGATCTAAGGACCAACATAGGCTTACTCTCCAAAGAAGCAGAACTGGTCTTGCAGTTAAATACCAGCCCACTGTGGTATTCAAGGAAATGAGAGAGCAGATGAGTTGGCAAAAGCTGGGAGTAATCTTCCACAACTTCATCCACCACACAGCTACAAGGAAACCAAAACAGCGCTAAAGCAGTCTTTCAAGCGGGAGTGGAGAAGGCAGAATGGAGATTACAGACCAGAGAGTGACAGCATAAACAAACTCAACAGGAAAGAACAAACAACAATTTTTAGACTTCGGACTGGACACTGTGGTCTTCGAGCACTGGATAGGCATAAAAGAATCTGCTGCCTGTGATTGTGGAGCAGAAAGACAGACCCCTGGGCACATACTTCAGTACTGCCCTAACCTCTCCCAGCAAAGACTGTGGATCTGGCCCAAGGGAGCCACATTGAAAGAGAAGCTATGGGGGACCGGTGGCGACCTTAAACGCACAATCCTATTTGTGACTCAGACGGGACTCAATGTCTAGCATGACTGATGTCGAACGCAGAAGAAGAAGAAGCACATAACATGCTTTATTTATTTGCAGTTTTTCCTTCTAATAGTAATTTTTGTGTTGTTTTTTGTTCAGTGTTAAATGGTATTCCTCTACACAAGCAGAGGACTTTGTGTCTGACCAAGTCAAAGTCCACAACTTGCATTCCTTCCCTTATACCCAGGCTTGGTAATTTTTGTGTTTGTTTACTTCAGATGTTTTCACAGATGTTTTCATTTTTTTGTTGTTGCAAGTGTATTACTTTAACCCTTTCGCTGCTACGTTCTCGGCCGTAGCTGTCTGCCCTGTGCTAAGCAATGTGAAAACAAAAAATCTGCTGTGCGCAATACTTTTCTATCCTCCAAATGCAAAAAATCCGTTGGCGGTGAGGGATATATTTTGTACACCTAAAAATTGTTACCCCAGGGAGTTGTGTGGTTGGCCCGATTGGTGACAAGTCAGAGGTACGACGGTGCCCCACAAACTTGACCAGCGAAGCTACCACCCCCCTGGGGGTGGGGGTTGGGGAATTAATGGGAATAACTGTTCCTAGTTCCTATCCCAAAACTTGATTGACGAACCTACCACGGCTCCCACTTTAATTATAGTTAATTGTAGTCACCATGTTATTACATTAAAAAAAAATTATAATAATACTTAAGTAATCTGCTGCTGAAAAGTGGCAAGAACTGAAAAGAAAATTTAGAATAAAAATTTAAAAAAACAAAAACAAGTTAGGGGTTGAACACAAGATCTTCCGATTCTAAGGCGGATGTGATACCAACTACACTAGACTATCTCTTTGACAGAATGTACTGTTTGAAACATAATCTTCCTTTGTAAAAAAAAGTAGTGATTCATCGATAACCACATAAAGTGAAAATGCACCCTGAAACGATGTTCGCAGACTATCAATAATGTGTCTAATTTTGTACAGTCTATCACTGCCTGCATTAGCACTGTTGTCAGAGAAATGTAATATTCTCAAAAATAGTTCCAATCTGTCCCTCAACATTATTTCACTAAACACTGTAGTTTTTAGCAAACAGTCTTTGCTCCAGTACTCATTTATTTTGAGTTTATTTGTTCTAAGCATTAGCAGACAGACAGCAAAGAATAAATAGTTTGTCCAAATCTGTGTCTGTCCATCAGGAAAGACGAGAACTTATAGTGGCAGGTGCTTTATCAATTACTTCCTTGCAGAATTTGTTAGTTTCCGCTGCGATAAAAGTCATCAGTGATTCCATGCAAAAAAAAAAAAGGAGGAAAAAAAAATCAAGCGCTGAATTGTTTAAATTTACAGTAGCAGAAATACAGCCAAAGCTGGAATCATCAAAATTATGCGCTATCAAATCATTGGTTGACCAAGACAATTGATCAGTTTTGTACCTTTTTGATGGCACTTTATTGTTGCTGCTCTCTGATTCCGATGATAAGGATGTCAGACAGGCAAGCAGCTTTCTCTTGGACACGCCGGTTTGAGCCATCGATATCGATGATCTAGTAAAATCTTCTTGTTCACTGTCACTATTTCAAAGTCATCTTTGCTATCACTCCTTGACAGAAACTCCATCAATTTTTTAAGAACTTTAACAAGTTTTCTTGCCATTTAATATTAACGAAGTGAAGAATAAGCCAAACCCACAAATATATATCATGGCACAAAATGCACAGATCACCGACCATGCTTTCACCGTAAACAAAGTGACGGGATAATGCGGAATGCGGTAAACACACCTTAAACACACCTAAATGCACGTGCCAGTCATATCTCCCTCTCCGAAGGATTGAAAAATCATCCATGGCAAAATTATTAAAATAGAAATAGTTAAGAAATGAGAACTTCAAAATAATATTTTAAGCTCTCTCTGCTAACTGAGTCTGGCATAACCCCCCCCCCCCCCCCCCCTTTCACCAATCATATCTCCCTCTCCGTAGGATGGAAAAAAAATCATCATCTGGCGAAATTATTAAAATAGAAATAGTTAAGAAATGAGAACTTTAAAATAATATTTAAAGCTCTCTTAGCTAACTGTGTCTGGCATATCCCCCCCCCCTTTTCCATCATCTACACAGATGGATCCGTGAAGCGCGGATCAAGGTCAGCATGGGCATACACAGCGCAAAGAAGGGGGAAAACAATACATGAGGACAGCGGTGCTTACCAGACAACCACGTCAAGCATGACCATAGAAATAGCCGCTGCTTCTAGAGCTCCAGCATGGGTATCCTAGCAAACCGCCACACAGGCAGTAATTGTCTCAATGAATGTGTTTCAGAAGGTAGCAACAGGCAGTGCTCTAAATGGGTAGAAAGCATTAGAAAATCGCACTTAACCTACGTAACCTGGATCTACACACCGGGTCATGCGGGCGTAAAGGGAAATGAGCGAGCGGACCAACTGGCAAGCACTGCACTGATGATTGCGGGGAAAAGCATGGACAGAGCAGATATCGTCAATGCTGTACGTACTGGGCTAGTGGATAATGACGAATCCCTGACACTAACACGATTGCGTGACATGGGAGTTAAGCATGGTGAAGCACGTCTTTGCCGTCTTCGAGGTCGAGAAAGGAGACAAAATAACCAGCTTCTTATGGGGACAATTAGTAGAAGTACTTTGGAGTGGCTGCTGCTTCAGAGGACTGCGCACGCATGGGTGTGCCCAATGTGCAGGGACGTCAATTGTGAGAACAAAACACAAAATAACATTTTGTAGGAAGTCAGCATTCCGAAACCCAAGTTCAAGGTGTCTCCTTCGTGCCAAAGAACTGTATGGCTGTTGGGTGAACAGTCGTTAACGAAGGCAGTCAGGTCGTTGTAGGGGCGACGCCTGCTGATGGATGTAATGTCCTAAGTCCCTTCCCCAGCTAATAGTGAGGGTACTGCTGGGGCGACCATTTATTAACCCTCACATAATGCTTCAGGTCAAAATGGACGCTAGGCATGGCCACTTTTTTTTTGTTAGCCGTGGCAAATGTTTTTTTTTTTTTGACTTCTGCCAGGCTGTGGCCGTCGCATTTTTGCTCCATTTGTAGACTGGAAGCATATAGTTTCGTCGCCCAGCTTCTTAGTTGAGTCAATGGTGTGACACTGTGAGCTACGTGTGTTTTTCGTTGGCACAGGAGCGGAGCAACTATGGGGTGACCTGTTTGCTATGAAGCTGAAACTAGGATTACCAGATTACCTTTCCACCAATCATATCTCCCTCTCCATCATCACCTGGCGAAATTGTAAAAACAGAAATAGTTAAGAAATGAGAACAATAAAATATTATTTTAAGCTCTCTCAGTTAACTGTTTCTGGCATAACCCCCCCCCCCTCTCCCCCCCCCCCCTCACTTTCCCAATCATATCTTCCTCTCCTAAAGATTTAAAAATCATCACCTGGCAAAGTCGTCTCCCTCTCTGAAGAATTGAAAAATCATCCATGGCGAAATTATTAAAATAGAAATAGTTAAGAAATGAGAACTTTAAAATAATATTGTAATCTTTCTCAGCTAACTGTGTCTGGCATACCCCCCCCCCTCCCCCCACCCCCCATCCAACAATGATATGTCCCTCTCCGAAGGATTGAAAAATCATCACCGGGCGAAATTATGAAAATAGAAAAGGTTAAGAAATGAGAACTTAAAAAAAATATTTTAAGCTCTCTCAGCTAACTGTCTGGCAAAACCACACCCCCCCCCCCCCTTCCCCGCTCCCCCAACAATAATGTCATCCTCTCCGAAGGATGGCAAAGTCACCATGTGATGAAATATTATAACTAAACTGAGCTTGGCATCCGTGTCCACCCAGACTTAAATAGGTATCATAAACTTGTACTGAGAAGTAAATGTGGCCAGTGTAATAGCTACCACATCACCCATCCAGTACCAGTACTACTACAACCACTACCATCACCACCATCACAACAACAACAACAACAACAAAAACTGTCACTACAGTCTGTGCAGGTCGGTGAAGAAAAGAGGAGTTAGTGCCGCATGCTGTCGCCACGGACTATTTAGTTTAATGTTGCCCCCGACATAGGAAAAAAACACTTTATCACGTAACCAGTGATGGAACCCACAGTAAAAAGTACACAATACTCATGAATAGCGGAGAAAAATACCCCGCACCCGTCATCTCTCCCTCTCCGAAGGAACGATTTCTCACTGACCTTGGCATCCGTGTCCACTCAAACTAAACTGGACTGTAAGACGTCTTAGTTAACAGTTTCGTCATCGCCTAATAGTTTTTTATCAAAAAGCGTCGCGGGGAGGCTAATTGGGACTTAACTGAAATTGGATGTCTTTGAGCGAAAGGCACAGATATCGCAACCTCGCTGTAACCCACAACACAACGTGGCAACCACCCTTTTAAGTGAAAAAGAACAATTATCACCCAGTGGGGTATTAAACACCAGTCATCCGCGTGAAGGATGGAACACTTTAAACTATACTACCGAAGACTGAAGAGTTTAGGTAAGATATCGCAGCCTAGCTGTAAACCACAACACAATGTGCCAATCGCCCTCTTGAGGGCGAACAAAGATTATCCGTGACATGACCATTGAGCATCACGTCGCCGCTGTCACAGGTTAGCTGTAAACCCTAAAACCGAAAAAAAGCGTAGATATCACAGCCTAGCCATAAACCACAACACAACGTGTCAGCCGCCCTGTTAAGGGCTAAAAAAAAAGTTATATCACCTGGCTACCAAACACTCAAACAGAAAGTGGAAATGAAATTATATATTAATGCAAAGTTCAAAGGAGCTCAGCAGTCAAAAATGGCCAATCAACTAAAAACAAATCTGGGCCGGCAACAAAACAAATAATGATTTGACCATTGCTGGAGCTTCATTGTTTATGGTTTGTGCAATTTTCAGACAAAAAGTCATGCTTTGAGTCAAAGGCAACGTTGTGTGAAAATTTTTAAGCAGTTGGTTCAGTAGTTTCCGAGTTTTTGGTTAACAAACTCGGAAAATTAACATTTTTATTAATATAGATAAATGGGTCAGTTGAATTTAAATATAGCTAATGTATATTGTCCTTTGGCCCCTGAGACAAGAGGTCACATAAATCTGTAAGGAAAGTCTAAATATGGGTTGTTCTATCCAAAGCACTGGAGGTCAAGAAAAAAAATAACATCCAAAGACGGGAGTAGCAGCGTACCGGAAAACAGGAAAATAAATCTATAGCAGCGAAAGGGTTAAATAGACTTTGGAAATACATTGTTTTTGTACTTTGTAGGAACCAGCATAAAGTCATTGATCTGTCATTTTCTCTCTCTTCACCTTCTACCTCTTCTACTGCTTCTTATTCCAATTTTTTTCACTATTTTGTCTGTTATATATTGTTTTTGTCCATCTGCAGTATAGCAGTAGTAAGTAAAGGGCCCTTTCCATGCAAGTGGCACACCAAGCATATGATGCTACTCATATTTTTATAGACCACTCATTGATGGGTGATGTGGTCAACTCATTGGGTGATGTGGTCAACTCATTGGGTGATGTGGACAACTCATTGGGTGATGTGGTCAACTTATTGGGTGATGTGGACAACTCATTGGGTGATTTGGTCAACTTATTGGGTGATATGGTCAACTTATTGGGTGATGTGGTCAACTTATGTGGGGTTGGGTGGCTGATTTGCAGGACAATCATACAAAAAATTATCTTGATTGCTCACTGGTAAGAAGATGATTTATTTGGCATACGTCCGGCTCAGTAGCGAAGTTGACTAAACCTCACTTCACAGCGACCGGATGACAAACTTCTTGTAGTCCAGGTTCACGCCCGGAGGTTGGCAGAAAAGCCACATTTCTGCCACATTTACAGTATCTATCATGGAATCAAGGCCAAAGGGTTGCAATATCCATAATAGTGAGCCAAAGGGTTAATAATTGGTTTCTGGATACTAATAAAAAATTTTTTTTAAACAATTTGGCATTTACTATTTAGGACTCAACAGATTACATAATAATTATACATTCTTGATTTCAAATCAGAGCAGAGACCTAGCACACCACCCAAGAAAGAGTTTGTGCGACGAATTCCAGTTCTCATTGCTAATAAAACAGGTTTGTGTGGTGTACTAGTTTGAAAACTTTGAATGTGTCGGTGCTAGTAACGTTGTATTGGTTTTGTTGATAAAATAAATGTTTGTTTCTGAGAACTTGGCGGCACCTGGCAAACTAGATATAATAAGTGTAATAGGAAAACAAGGAGAGTAATACTTATGTTACCTGGTCACATGGCATAATTGGAGCAAGACCACAGATGTGATCTAAAACTGTTGATTATAAGAGATGGCAAGATATGTTTGCTTATAAATATTGGAATGACACATGACGATGATTCTGTTTAGTTTCAATTGACAGGTAAAATCAATGACTTTAGCTACCCAACAAAGAGACAATACAGGCTTTTTACAGACTCGCTGTTCATGCAGCTGGAGTCACACTAAGAAACATGTTTAGGAGAAGAGTGCAGCACTGCTGACTTTTTCCATAGTCCAGTAAAGATGATCTTCAAATGAACAGTGAACAATAGCTGACAACTGTAGATTCTCTACAGGTGTCTTGTGCTGGAACTTATTTGCATTACAGTTTCTGAACAATTTAAACTTTACAGGCTCTGATTTGAATAAGTGTTGAGTTCCAAAACTGGTACCAATATGACACCTCATAATGTGTAATTTATAATATCAGAGACTTAAATGTATTTTAGTGTTATTAAATTGAATATTATAAGTAGTGAGTATAATATTTAGTTCATTCTCAATAACAGTATCAGTATCCATAAATTATATAGTTGCCTTCTGGGTGAATTTATTTTCTTCCCCTATTTTGAAATGTCTGCTACAGATTCAGATTAGAGACATTGAAAAGAGAGAGAGAGAGAGAGAGAGAGAGAGAGAAAGAAAGAGAGAGAGAGAGAGAGAGAGAGAGAGAGAGAGAGAGATGTGGAATATCATCACACGTAATATAACACACAATTTTAGTACAAATAAGTGCATCAAAAATCAAGCACCAGTCAAGGAATTGCTACCATTCAAACATGTTGTCAGAATTTATTTTCTTGTCTTTCATAAATAATGATTTATGTTGTCAGATTTAACCATCCTTTAAAAAATCATTGCATGTGTACATTGTCTAATATCTCTGCAGTTTCTGCCCCAGTATTGACAGGATGTTCAGCCGGTGGTAAGAAGTGTATGTCACCAACCCCCAGTAAAAAGAGCCAGCTCAGTTTTGCTGCACAGACATCTGCTGTTTCAATAAGGTACACAAGATGATGTTTAGTGTGGATATTTACTCTAATGTTAGGGTAAATTTTTATTTTTGTGTGTTTTGTTAGGAGGCCCAT
The DNA here is from genome assembly GCA_905116865.2 of Candidula unifasciata. NCBI lineage: Eukaryota > Metazoa > Mollusca > Gastropoda > Stylommatophora > Geomitridae > Candidula > Candidula unifasciata. The sequence goes on along the minus strand of CAJHNH020002512.1, from coordinate 1,583 downwards.
GTTTTATGATATTTAAATTGTTCACCTGTTTCCCATTACTCTTCATGTGTTACATTATCTATACAAATATTGAGCTAGCACAGTATGCTACTCTTCTTCAGGCCCTAAAAACCTGAGTGATATCCTATTTTTATATAAGGAGCTAAATGTCAACTTTGACATGGCTACATGCAAAAAATCTCTGACATTTTCTGTCTCTTGCCCTGGTTTTAAACTCTCATACCGTTGTTGGTCCATCTTTTTATGATATCCTCCCAACTGTATCCTTGCCAACTCTTTGTTTCTCTATCTTCAGCTGTTCCTTTCTTTGGTATGGTTTTTGAAAGATGATTATGTCTTTAAATGTGGCTGAAATGTTTCACTTGTCTCTGCTGCTTCTGCCAATACAAGATTGTTCACTCCCAGTCTCCCCAGAACCTCAGTATTTCACTGTTTGTGTTTCCATGAGACGTAACCTTTGACTTCTGTATATCCACTTATCCAAGGCTTGAGTTTGATTTGTTAACTGCTTGTCCTGTTCAGATTACTAAATAGAAATTATTTGTTTCCTACTTCTAGAAATGGATCTTCCAGTAACCACAGTCCTGTAAAATACATCCAGTCCCAAGCTGGTTCAGTGAATGCTGCCAGCAGTTCAGGTGAGTGTCATTGCACTGCATAACATGTATCACTCAGAAATAACCAACCTGCTAATTTTACCCAAAAATTTAAACTCAAAGAAACAAAACAAAACAACAAAACATTTATGAAAGTAAGAAATACTCTTACATCACATGTTTTAGTCAGATAGAAAACTTGACTGTTTCTTAAAGAGTTAATTTGTTGACACATTTAGTTACACACTTTGAAGGCATCACTATTTCATGAAGACACAATAAGCTGCCTTCAGTGGTTTAATGATCTCACATTACTTGGTCACTAAAGACTTTTGCAACATAAGCTGTTCATGTCATGGAGCATGAAGCAACTGTTGTCTGCTGTTCATGTCATGAAGCAACTGTTGTCTGCTGTTCATGTCATGAAGCAACTGTTGTCTGCTGTTCATGTCATGGATCATGAAACAACTGCTCTCTGCTGTTCATGTCATGAAGCATGAAGCAACTGTTGTCTGCTGTTCATGTCATGGAGCATGAAACAACTGCTGTCTGCTGTTCATGTCATGAAGCATGAAACAACTGTTGTCTGCTGTTCATGTCATGGAGCATGAAGCAACTGTTGTCTGCTGTTCATGTCATGAAGCATGAAACAACTGCTGTCTGCTGTTCATGTCATGGAGCATGAAGCAACTGCTGTCAATGAAGCATGAAACAACTGTTGTCTGCTGTTCATGTCATGGAGAATGAAGCATGAAAGCAACTGCTGTCTGGAGCTGAAGCAACTGTTGTCCTGTCATGTCATGGAGCATGAAGCAACTGTCTTGTTCATGTCATGTCCAGGGAGCATGAAGCTGTTCATGTTCATGTCATGAAGCATGAAGCAACTGTTGTCTGCTGTTCATGTCATGGAGCATGAAGCAACTGTTGTCTGCTGTTCATGTCATGGAGCATGAAGCAACTGTTGTCCTGCTGTTCATGTCATGAGCA
>CAJHNH020002511.1:105252-123412 GCA_905116865.2 Candidula unifasciata | reverse complement strand
TGACAGTTTGATTGGGTCAGCGTGGCGATAGAAGAGAGCGTATCCTGCCGGATTGTGGTTTGTACACCAGAGTATTGCCTGTCGCACGTACTGGGGACGGGGCGATTGTAAAGCCCGTCCAGCCAGAGGGTCCAGGCAATAGGTGGCCACACGGCGGGAAGTCAACTGTCTATGTATTACCTGTACTTACAATAAAGATTGTCGTGTGTGCTCTGTGTGCGTTCGGGTTCAGTGTGTGTTGTAGGTTAGTCTGTCTGTCATAGGCCTAGTTAGCGAGCCACGGACCGGCAAGGTCATACCAGAGGTTTGTGACACCCTGCACAGAAGAACCCTTGTCTTTTCTTTACTTGTCCTGTTTTTGCTGTTTAGCGGGGAACTACTTATTGTCTTAACCACATTTGTTTTCCTTATTTCGTCTGCTGCTGTGTTTTTATTTTTCCGGTAGCACAGAAAAAAAGTGGGCGGAAAAGAAGTGGGGGGGGGGGGGGGGGGGTTTGCTGCCCTGGTGTCATCAATGAAGTGTGCGACAAAATGTGCTTTAATATATATATATTAGAGTGGGGGCAGTGCATTTTTCGCACTGGGTACAAGATGACTTTGCTACGCCACTGCTGAATGTGACTCAGGCCATTTGAGGTGCCCCCCCCCCCCCGAGTTCAAGAGCGGTGTGGGGGTTGAAGCTCCAGGATCAGGACATTTTAAAACGCATTCACTAATCTCTCTCAGCTGTAGAGTCGTACTAACAAATCAACTGCGGTGGCCGGGGCATTTCTTTCGTGGCATTGTCTTTTTAACAAAAATGGAAACCATTCTAGTACTCATTATTTAGGGGCTGTGTGGTCCGTAGAGATTGACTGGTCGGAAATAATCCTGTCACTTGTGACATCTCAACCCGGACCGCTGTTTTGACAGTGGCTTAGAAGGGAAATGCTGTTTGAAAACTTAATGTTATGCTAGGGCAGACCGGGCCCTTACCCTTCGTTGACAGTTGGTCTAGCAGGGTAGCTCTGAAAAGCGGACAGACAGAACACTGCTCTTCTAATCCGACAGCTTCGGCATGATGCTTTAGCACAGTGGCTCTAAACCTTCCTGATGCGAAGACCCTTTAATACAGCTCCTCATATTATGGCGACTTCTCAACCATACAGTTATTGTTGTTGCTATTCACAGCTACAGTTAATATGTGTTTCCGGTGGTCTTTAGCGACCCCTATGAAAAGGTCGTTAAAACCTACAACAGGGTCGTGACCCATATATTGAGAACTGCATCTCTAGTACAAACGTGTTTGCGTTAGCTTTAATTTGGAGTTAACAAAGCAGGCCGAGTGAGGGATCAGGCTGCATGCTCAACAAATAGTCTCTGTCTAGGATTTGTGATATAGAGAGAAGGAACTTCATTCCTGGTCTCAAATAGTATCGCTGCCTCCCTGCGGCACAATCAGTCGCTATCATCTGGAAAAAAACGGAAATTTACTAAAATCTAACGTTAATTATTTGTGCTGGATTTGAGGGTGTATGAGGCAACGAGCGTGCAGACTAACTGGTGGATAATGCGATTACTGTGAATTGTTAGGTAGAAGACAGGCGCGATGTCAATAATGACATGCACGATGTGTGTGTGTATATATATATATATACACACACACCACACTGAAGACGATTACGGGGTTAGATACGAATTCTATTACTGACAGTGGGCGGTGGATATGCGGGTTCAGCCTGGGGCAGCCATTCATAAACATCTTATTAAGGGTACCAAATATCTGTCTAATCAATACAGAATTAAGTGATCAATCGTTTTACGATCGTGAAACTATTGATAAGGATAAATGAGCACCTTTGTATCTACTACCCCCCCCCCCCCCCCCCCCCCCCCCCCCCACCCCCCCCCCCCCCCCCCCCCCCCCCCCCCCCCCCCCCCCCCCCCCCCCCCCCCCCAAAAAAAAAAAAACTATGATGAAAAGTGGTGAATTCCTTACTTTCAAAGTAGCAATATATGCAGAAACTGTGACCAGTGAGGAAGTCACATGTCTTTGGACACAATTTTAAAAAGATAAGATAGTCCAAGGGAGCATTACTACCCAGTTTTGTCCTTTTTAGGACGAATTTTTTTGTTATTCGAAGCCCCACCCTGGCTTTTGCCAGGGGCCGCAATTTAGGCAGGCCATAAATATGGCCAATTGTCTGAACGCGGTTTCTGGGACCTCTCCACGGCGATCCTCATCCGCATGGTGGCACTTTGTGTCATCGGGTGTTTATCGCTTGTGTGATGTCCTAGTGGGGTAAAAAGTCAGTCAGTCAAAGACAAGAAAGCCCATCAAGACGGGGGCGATCATAAAGTAAATTCATTAACACGGGAGGCGTGGCTCCAGACTGAAAGACCTAATGATTTACTGGATTTTTTAGCTCCACTTTTCTACCAGATGACCTAGCCAGTCTCACGACACTTACGACATGCCTGACTGTTTTCGCCGTTACTTGTGTCTTTACATTTTAATGAAATTCTAGCAGACTCGTCAGAAAGAAAGACGACAACCGAAATAAAAAAAATAAAAAAACTAAAAGAAAAAAAGACTTATGGTGAATTCTGGAAGATTATTGCCATCCTAAGATATGTCGCTTTTTCTCTCACCATCCAACGGGTAAAGACCTTGTCAAAGAACGGGATTAATTAATAATGTATTTTTTTTTTAAACTGCCCAACAAAGACTGTGTCATTACTTTGCAAACATTTAATTTCACAAAATAAACAGCAGATGTTCTCAGAATGAAATGTGAAGGGGTGGGTCCAACTGACTGGGAGATTTCCTGCGGTGTGAACAGCCGACTGCACCTGTTTCTGTCTCAATCTCCTGTGTTTCAAATTAAATGTATCACCATGTCGGTTACTTAGTCCCTTGAGTGAGGGGAAAGAGGCAGACCCACTGTCCCGGATCAATACAAAAATAAACCAGCGGTCAACAAACAACAATGTAACTGAACATAAAGAAATTGCAAATGTAAACTAGAAGTTATAAAACAGGTTCAAGCTATCAGTCCGGGCTGCAATTCATCGCTAACGGGCCACCCCACATTTGCTCCATTCCTGTGCCAGTATAAACCACATAAAATGTCCACCGCTGTTCCATGTGACAAATCAAACATGACAGCAGTTCCGGCAACACCTAACAACTCGCACGCAAGTGTATCAAATACGTAAGGTAGCCACCAGAGGTGCCAACACCTACAGTCTGTCATTAGAATTGCTATTCATAGGTGATAAAGCAGCAGTCATGACAAACCAGCAGGTGCGTATGCATCATTGCATAAGGCACACATCCAATTTGTGATAACCAGCTACTCTCCATTTGTTGAATATGCAGTATACAAACACATCTCGGGCAGCACCGATAATAAGCATTTCCCATGAAATACCACATAACAATACAACAGTAAATCAACATTCAGAATTTAACAGCATATTGTTTTTTTTTTTTAAATACCAATCAACAAAGGTACATAAATGGAAGCCAAACAAAAATACAACAAAATATTACGTAAAACAACATTTCCCCCACTGAGAATTTCAAACGATGGGGACATACGGTATTTTCCTGTCATATTTCACGGTATCTTGTCAGGAGAACTACTACATAATTTATATCAAACGATAATAAAGTACAAAACACGAATCCTTTTAACTTCTTCTTCCGCAGTCCTGAATTCCTTTTCAGCGTCAGTGTGTGAAGAGGCATCGCGCGAGAGTCTTGGTATGTGCTACGTAGGAGCTGAATTAATAAAGTAACATAAAGTGTATTGATCGGCACTTAGAAAGAAGTAGAAAGTTAGAAGAACACACTAGACAACATAAAAATCGAAAGCTATAGTTACCGTGCCGGGAATTGAACCTGTCACTTCCAGACGGCGTGTGCGCCTCGCCATGAATACAAGTGTACTAAGAATATGGTCAACCAAGCACCCCCCAAAAAAGGTGTCTTATTGGCCATGTCTATCGTACAGCTTGAAATCCACAACTATGGAATACGGACAGAATTCATTTCAAAACATTGAAATGGAACCACGGGTTACAGAAATTTATATTAACGAAGCATATGTCGAATAACAATCAAAGCAATAATTTACGAACACAGTAGACCTTAAAGCTTTGTCTAGAATACACAAACATACGTTTACGTGTTTATTTATACGTAGGAGTTGGTATTTACAGCCTCAGATATTCTATCTATCCATCGTTTGCGTGGATCTGCTTTCATTGTCTAAGTGGTTTTCTGTGGTACAGTTTGAGGTTTTTGGGATTAGCTTCAGACATTTCCTTTCTGTTGTTTGAAATTTTTTTTTCTGTCCACGCCTGACACTTATACCACAATGCTAGTAAAAAATACCTGGGCCGACGCTCAACACTCAAGAGAAAGGCGAGACGGATATACAATCAGACAGTTACTGGTTAGTGCCAATGGAAAAGGAACTCTTCAATTGTTGCTGAAGATGGGGGACGGAGAGCTTATGGCAGTGCCGTGGGTGACCGTCGATTCTTGATTCAACATTTTGTTGGTAACAATAGTGTATTGAATCATTTCACCAAAATGAACAAATCACTTAGTCTTTTGTTATGCTTTACATCTCAGTGCGGACATTTCAGATTCCACTGCAGTAATGCTCTACGGCTCTTAGTCTTCTGTGTATTTTAGTTGAAAGGGTTAATTTTTTTTCCTTTCTGTGCTTCACTTTATGCCGACGTAAAGAAGAAAGCAATATGTGGGGAGCCACATCAGGTGTAGAGAGAATCCTCAAGCAGACATTGAAATGGGAAACACGTGGACTGAGGAAACACGTGGACTGGGGACAAACGTGGACTGGGGACACACGTAGACTAAGGAAACACGTGGGACTGAGGAAACACGTGGACTGGGGACAAACGTGGACTGGGGACACACGTGGACTGAGGAAACATGAGGACTGAGGAAACACGTGGACTGGGGAAACATGAGGACTGAGGACACACGTTGTTTGAGGAAACATGAGGACTGAGGACACACGTTGTTTGAGGAAACATGAGGACTGAGGACACACGTGGACTGAGGAAACATGAGGACTGAGGACACACGTTGTTTGAGGAAACATGAGGACTGAGGACACACGTGGACTGAGGAAACATGAGGACTGAGGACACACGTGGACTGAGGAAACATGAGGACTGAGGACACACGTGGACTGAGGAAACATGAGGACTGAGGAAACACGTGGACTGAGGACACACGTTAACTGAGGAAACATGAGGACTGAGGACACACGTTGTTTGAGGAAACATGAGGACTGAGGACACACGTTGTTTGAGGAAACATGAGGACTGAGGACACACGTTAACTAAGGAAACATGAGAACTGAGGACACACGTTGTTTGAGGAAACATGAGGACTGAGGACACACGTTAACTAAGGAAACATGAGGACTGAGGACACACGTGGACTGAGGAAACATGAGGACTGAGGACACACGTGGACTGAGGAAACATGAGGACTGAGGACTGAGGACACACGTTGTTTGAGGAAACATGAGGACTGAGGACACACGTGGACTGAGGAAACATGAGGACTGAGGAAACATGAGGACTGAGGACACACGTGGACTGAGGAAACAAAGATGTAAAAAAAAAAAAAAAATACTGAGAACAACGTTGCTGAGAAAGGCTAAAGGCGCTAGACTGGATTCCATCCATATCTGCTGGATCGCTTGGACAGAACGAACATAAGTACTCGACTGTCAGCTATGCAACATATAACGGCACAACAGTATGTTGATGATGACGATGATATACTGATGTACACTAGGTACATCTAACAAGATACCTCAAAATGTGCTTGGCAATAAATTGTGCCATATATTGTTTGTGCCTTATTAAGAAAGGAAAAAAAAAAAAAAAGTGTAACGTAACTGACACAATTGATTTTTAAAAAGGTTATTAGTGACTTGACTAAAGTCACTGAACACACTTACTTGCTTACTTTACATATTTCAGATTTTGCCTATGCCAGATGTGAATAAAGATATTTTTTTAAAGACCTAGTCGTTTTATTCTTAACTGGTTACTTGTCTGTATCGACATTATAGCACACTGGTTCGACCTACTCCGTCCTCTGCTACAGCAGCTACCTCAATGTCTCCATGCTCAACGTACCCAGCAGGGGCGCATTTATGTCTTCTTTCTTCTTTAAAAAAACTGACAACTGCTCTTTGTGATGTTTCTAATAAGTTGTCTTCAAACATCTCAGTTGCTTGGGGTTCAGGGAGAGCTCTCCAAGGCATGTTTCTGTACCTATGGCTAGGTCTGGTGTACTTTTTGTTCGCCATTGTCTAGAGTAGAAGGTTGGTTCCTAGTCAGATTTACTGACTAGTATCGGCAGGTTTTCTACTATTCATTCCTCTACCTCTTCTCCTCTTGAGTCCTCAGAAGCAGAGCCCTAACTAGGGGACCAACTGTTAAAGTCACAGAGAATAAGGTGGCTCATCAGCTACTGTGATGTCCTCTAGTTCCAATTTCTTGTTGTTGGGACAGTAAAAGTTAGTAACGTATGTATAGCGACTCTGAAAGATATGTAGTTTTACTGTCAGATGTTCAGACTCACTGATGCTTCTGGAAGTTTCTGTGGCTTAAATAGTCATTTTAACTAATGTAATCAATGATGCATCTTTTGTGGCCATCTCTGTCTAGCCTATATGTTTCAAAGTCTCTAACAGAAAAACCAGAGCCCGTATTTAAATAGGTTTCCTGAATGCAGACAACATCAATATTGTGTTCATAGATGAATTGTTGCAGTTTAAGCTTGTTTTTCATGACCCCTTCTGCATTCCACTGCATTATCTTTAGTGTTTTTGTAATATTTTCGCCATATGTATTACTTTGCATAATCCCAGTCGCCGATGGGCAGACCTAACATCAGTAGTTTGGGGTGGATCTCTTCGAGTCTCGCAATCCGGAGCTGTTCCAACCTGGCAGCAGTCCACAGGAGCAGCTCCATAAAGGTGTAGGTATCCAAGCATACTTATTAACCATAGACTGCATTGATGTCCGTTTCCATTTCTGGGTGCCCATGCCATTCAGGCCGACATGTCCGTCTTCGGTGGGGGAAGTTGCGGAGTCTCCCTATCAGTGTCCCGGTTCACCCAAACACTGCCTGCCAGAAATCACAGGTTGTGGGAGTTTCCCCTTCTCCGCTTTTAATTATCCAAGGTGGGCTCCCTGGGTATCCAGGATTCACAGCCACGTGTTAAAACTGGCTCTATATAACTAGCCACGGTGATTATTACATCAGTATGTTCCTACAATGTTTCTATCCATTCACCACTGAGCCCGACATGTTCTGAAGGACAAATTTGGCTAATGTTATCCTCTGCCATATAACTGTTTTGTTCCGGTGCCAGTGGATATCTCACAAAATATCTTTCTCTGTCCCATTTGATAACTAGTGAATAAACTTGCCAGCTCTAGCAAAATCGTGAAACTTGCACACACACAGTAAACATACAAAAAGCAGCTGTCAGATGTACCAACACAAATGGTACCACGCCAGAACTGCAGCTCCCTGCTGGCATAAATAATAAATGAAGCTGGCATTGCGCCAAAAAATATACACACCATTCTGAACATAATCCGCCACACACCATTTTAGTGCAGTCAACTCGCTGCGGGCACAATAGAAACAAAAAAATTCCTCATGAAACCCATAGTTTATAGTGTCGCACCATGCAAGTAACTTAGTAGCTGGGTGTCAGAACTTTTGGACTTCCAGTGCAGAAATGGAGAATATGCAGCAGCAAAACCTAGCTAGAAAAATTAATTTTTTACAACATCAGCCATTCTGACTAAAAGTCATTTCCCATGACAGTAAAGGCATTACAGTTGCCCTTTGCAGAGCTAACTAAACTTCCTTTAGATCCTGGGACTCACACTGCGTGCAGCACATCAGATCCATTAAGTACACCTGCTTGGGATGCAACTGACACCTTTTCCGGACACGCCCAGTGAGAGTCTTCCCACAAGATTTGCAGAGGATCAGCTTAGGTGGTCTGTAGCAGGAACAGACTGGAGGGAAAGAGCTTGCGTCCGTGTCATCCTCCAATGGAATATACATACTTTCTAAGACTTCCAACTGGGAAATGGGAGAAAGAGGTAACTCGAGTGGTGAAGAATCGCCCATGTTGCTGACTTTATGAGAATGTCTGCTGTTGGTGGGAGGGAAGACCCTCTTTTGGTGCTCAGAGCCAATCCTAGTTTCACCTTCTGCACCAGATAAACCCAGTATTTTGAAAGTGTCATCAAATGATTTCTCTGCGCCCCACCGCTCACTGACTTATGTTTCCGGCAGTCCTCTCTCATAACTAGTGAAGCCACTCTTGGTGCTCTGGGGTGTACGTCTGCGGGTGCATACCTTACCTTTGGGAAACATGGTCGTTCTTTTGACCAAGAATAAATTCCACCTTGTTCAATGCCTTGAAATGGTGAGCACTGGCCAAAACTCTGGCAGAAACATGGAGACATTTTCATATGGCTAAAGCCTGACATTCTAAATTGTGCCACTGGTTCCAGGCAAACGAGTGGACTGGGGGAGGTGGATAGCAGACTTATCCTATGCACTCTAAAAACTGAATTTTCTGATGACAAGGCAGACAAGTCAATTACCCATTGTTGGCAGCTGGTCTAGAAGAGAAGCTTCAACAGAGAGAGCACTGCTTTTCTGCTCCACCAGCCTCTGCAGATTGCTTTACTTCAACCATATTGGTATTACCTTTCCTCTTGAGTAAACAAGGTAGGTCGAACGGGGGATCATGCTGCTAGGAAAACATACAGTCTCTTCAATACTGCCCAGGCCTCGTGCTATGTAGAGGAAGAATTTAATTCTTGGCCTAATTCCTCATCACCATCAGACGTGAATCCCATGCCTCTCTGTAGCACAATATAATGCTACTATCTGGAATGATGCCAATAGTGGTTTGACATATGCCGCTAACTGGAGTAGACCTAGCATGACAGATGGATATAATGACACATTTTTTACAAAGAAAAACAAGGTTTGAACACTTATACCCCCCTCCCTGTTTTCCCTGGGAGAGTGGATTGTATGGCTAGCAATTTCAGGTAAGGGTCAAATTACTAATATTAATGAGGTGTGCACTGCCCACATCACAGCTCTGTTGGCTATTGGAAATGACAAGAGCAAGTCTATTAGGTTGCTGCACTTTAGTTTCAAAATGGGGGTGGGGGGGGGGGGAACCAGTCCAATATTTGTGCTAGTGCCCTCTTTGTGTGTCTTAGAGAAAGGTGAAACTTATACATTCATGGAGGTTACTAGCATGTGTTCTATCAGAGGAGATGTAAGCTCTTATATGTGATTTTCCATGTGTCTTCTATGGGAGAAGTTGAGCACTTATGTAATCTTTCATGATTTCTATGGCAGGAGACTTGAGCTCTTATGTGATTTTTCATGTGTGTTCTATGGGAGAAGTTGAGCACTTATCTAATCTTTCATGATTTCTATGACAGGAGACTTGAGCTCTTATGTGATTTTTCATGTGTGTTCTATGGCAGGAGACTTGAGCTCTTATGTGATTTTTCATGTGTGTTCTATGGCAGGAGACTTGAGCTCTTATGTGATTTTTCATGTGTGTTCTATGGGAGAAGTTGAGCACTTATGTGATCTTTCATGTGTGTTCTATGGCAGGAGACGAGCTCTTATGTGATCTTTCATGTGTGTTATATGGCAGGAGACTTGAGCACTGATGTGATCTTTCATGTGGGTTCGATGGGAGAAGACTCGAGCATTTATGTGACCTTTCATGTGTTTTCTATGGAGGTAGGTCAGCACTTATGTGATTTGTCATGTGTGTTCTATGGGAGGAGACGAGTACTATGATCTGTCATGAGTGTTGTATGGGAGGAGACTTGAGCACGTATATGATCTGTTATGTGTGTTCTACGGGAGGAGGTGAGCACTTATGTGACTTTTCATATATGTTCTTTGGGAGAAGACATAGGCACATATGTGGTAAGAATTTTGTGAATCATTCATATATGTTATATGGGACCACAACTGAGCACTATGGGACAACAATTGAGCACTTATGTGATCTTTCATGTATGTTTTATGGAAGTAGGTAAGCACTTTTGGGATCATTCATTATGTTATATGGGACCACAATTGAGCACTTATGTGATCTTTTATGTATGTTTTATGGGAGTAGGTGAGAAGTTTTGGGATCATTCATGTATGATATATGGGACCACAATTTAGCACTTATGTGATCTTTCATGTATGTTCTATGGGAGTAGGTAAGCACTTTTGGTATCATTCATGTATGTTATATGGGACCACAATTAAGCACTTATGTGATTTTTCATGTATGTTCTATGGCAGTAGGTAAGCACTTTTGGCATCATTTATGTATGTTAAATGAGACCACAACTGAGCACTTATGTGATCTTTTATGTATGTTATATGTGAGTAAGTAAGCACTTTTGGAATCATTCATGTATGTTATATGGAACCACAATTGAGCACTTATGTGATATTTCATGTATGTTCTATCAGTTTTCATTATGCCTAGTGGCAAATGAGCCTTAAGAGAGGACTTTCCATGCTTTCCTGTCCTGTGCAATCTTCAGTGCAGTTTTCCATGTCAAAGATGCAGCACTCAGGTCACTTTCCATCGTTCGTCTCCATGTTTTTTTTGGGCCCCGTTTTTTTTTCTCTTTCCCTCTGGTATCCATGTGGGAGCTGTTTTGGCAGGTATATCAGGATTCATTCTCATAACGTCGTCAAGCCATTTCCATCTTCTCTTGGTTATCATGTCGGCTCTGTGGCTAAGTCGATGCGAACGCTTCATAATGCCGGGTTTGATCCCTGCTGCGGGCCATGCGCTGGTTTCAACAGTGGTATCAAAAAAGCAGACCGTCCAGAAAGCAATGACAAACTACTAGACGTAAATTTGCCTAGAAAAACCACACAATAGCCAGGGGCTGTTGGGATTGGTTCTGCAAAGCACTTATGTGATCTTTCATATGTGTTCTATTGGAGTAGGTAAGCATTATTAGGATAATTCGTGTATGTTATATGGGACCTCAATTGAGCACTTACAAGGTTATTCCTTTTTAAGAGAGGAGATAAGAACTAATGAGGTTATCCAAATACAGGGAAACCTGACCACATATGGGGTTATCCGTGTGTGTTTTATGATAAGACAAAGCACTTATGTGGCTGTCCATGTGTGCTGTATGGCACGAAAGAGCACTTGTATGGTTATTCATGAGACATTTATGGCAAGCTAGAGCCTGGATGTGGTAATCCACATGTTTTATGGCAAGATAGAGCACTTATATGATAATCTATTTGTGTTCTATGGCAAGTCGGAGCACTTGTATGGTTATGCAAATGTGTTTTATGGCAAGACCGAGCACTTGTATGGTTATCCATATGTGTTTTATGGCAAAACAGAGCACTTACGGCACAATGGAGCATTTATGTGAATATCTATGTGTGATTTATAGCAAGATCAGAGCACCTATGTGAATATCCATGTATGATTTTTGGCAAGATGGGAGCATCTATGTAGATATCCATGTGTGATCTATGGGAAGATGGGAGCACCTGTGGGGATTTTCATGTCTTATTTATGGCTAGATGGCAGCTCCTATGCAAATTCCATGTGTGATTTATGATAATATGGGAGCACCTAAGTGGATATCCATGTGTGATTTATGGTGATATGGGAGCACATATGCGGATATCCATGGGTGATTTATGGTGATATGGGAGCACATATGCGGATATCCATGTGTGATTTATGGCAAGATGGAAGCACCTACGTGGATATCTATGTGTGATTTATGGCAAGCTGGAAGCATCCATGTGGATTTTCTAGTGTGATTAATGGCAATATGGGAGCACATATGTGGATATTCTAGTGTGATTTATGGCAAGATGGGAGCACCTACGTCGATATTCATGTGTGATTTATGGCAAGATGGGAGCAGTTATATGGATATCCATGTGTGTTTTAAGGCAAGATGGAAGCACTTTTATGGTTATCGATGTGTGATTTACCTGAAAGAGTTAACATCATCTCATAATCATCATAAAATGCCTTGCCGACTGATGGTGACGATCATGCCTCTCCACATGGAATTTGAATAATAACATACACATATAAAAAAATGAAAATACAAGATGTATTTGTTTTTACCTTGTGCCAACACTTTGTCACATCTTGGTTACCTCCAGCTCTGGCTTCTATATGCTCTTTCTTTGTGTGGTCTTCAGCTGTCCCCTGCCTTGTGGTTTCTCTGCTGATCAATTTTTGTTTCGCTAGCTTGAAATCCTGCAGCTGCTGTACCAGCATCTCACATTTTGATTTTACCTGCACACAATACAAAACAACTCATGTTAACTTAGTGTCATTTGTGGAAAAGTGGAAAACAGTAGCATGTTTGGTGGGAGACTGTTAGTGTTGGCACTTCTTATGATTGCCTTATGCATTAAATCTGACTGGCTGACAAGGACAACAGAAAGGGAAATGAAGGAATATACAACGACAAGGGATATCATAGGTAGAAAAGCAGCAATGGAGATCATTTGTTTAATTATTTGATGTGTCAAAAACAAACAAAAAAAAAGGGTTTAGAAGATAACTTAGCAATGCAAGACTATAATATTGTGCGTATTTCTTTCAGTCATACTTCTTCTTGTTTTATTTTTCATTTTCCTTTTACCTTGATGCATAAAATAAGTCTATGGTTCTGTCAAAGTCAGCTGCACATCCTTTACAGGATGTTGTAAACCAATCCCATCACTGACACATCAAACATTCAGAAATATTGGTAAACTGATGAACCTACAAGTACCTAGTAAAACCACAAACAGAAAAAAAAATGCTTTGGTTTGTTTACAACGTTATGTAATGGCCTATGGATAAGGCAACTAACATGAACTTTGGGGAAAACAATCAAGGCTCAAATATAAGTATGCCAAGACCACGGCCAGCTCCAGATATAAGGCCATACAGCTGAAATGGAACTTCCCAGATAAATATTTTCTAACAGCTCGTTTATGTATCTTCAAAATAATAATTCATTAAATAAAACATTGCAAATTAATTAAACTGTAGTTCAATATGTGTACAAATCTACTCGATAACAATTGTTACCACCGAGCGGCCACGCCAGCCTCACAAAAAAGGGAATTCCCGTTTCAGCTGTATGGCCTTATATCTAGAGCTGGCCGTGGCCTAGACTTACTCATGTACTGAATGAATGACTATGAATAGACATCACTGCACTCGGGACATTCCCAAACGTGAGTTCCCTTCCTCCGTAGCCGACGAAGAGTTCACATATTGCTGGTACCAGCTGCAACTTGATTAAGTGTTCGCCTATTTCGTTGTTTTCCAATGCAGGTAAAATATAGTCCACATCCTTTGGCCTTTGCTCACTGCCAGCTCAATCAATCTCTCCAGATTTAGATGCTTTTCCTTTTGTGTTGCTGCGCTGCGTACTTGATCCCAGAGAGCCCTCATCTCAAAGTAGCTCACAAACAAGACCGGCAATCATATAACACTTTCATTAACCAACTTATAATGTGCCTATTTATGGTTTAATTCAAACAGATCTATCAATCAAAGCCAAAAACTTACATTTTCATTTCGGGAATTCATGTCTGTCATTCTCAGAACAAACTTTGAACGTTAGCGGAAGTGAAGTGTTCACTGCCAAAGTTACCTTCTAGCGTTGGAGATTCTGTACAAGGAGTTCTCTGTCATCATCATCATCATGACGTCGTCAAAATAATCATTATAATTAATTCGCCCCCCCCCCCCCCCCCGGTAGGATACAATGTTTTGTTATTTTAAAGATCACCATGGCTTTAGTCTGATAGCTGAACAGGATTTCCGGGACCTCTCCACGGGTGATCCTCACTCGCATGGTGGCACTTGGTGTCACCGAGTGTTAGTTGAGTGTCTAATGTCCTGGTGGGGTTCAAATTACCTACGTAAAATCATCATCATCATTAGTCCGGTCTACCATTATACGTTACATACGACTTGCATTTTATTCGAATGGTGGTGGACTTTTGTCAAAAGATTACCTTGACTTCCAGGTTAACCCAAATTTAAAATGGGTTCCATGAAAGGTTCCGGGAAGTAAAGGCGGCCGGTGTGATGTTGATTACATCACCCGCGGAGTGCCGATAGATCTACAAAATATAGGTCTAGTACTATAGGCCCAATATGCCTGAAGACGTGGAAAAAGGTCCCTTTAGGTCCACCAATCGTAATAAAACAGAGACATGATAACTGTGTGTGTGTGTGTGTTTTTTAGGCTACGTGTGTAGAAAAATATCGTATAAAGTAATTGGCTACTTACTTTCATTTTGACGTGTTCAATTTGTGATGCATCCAATTGGAACGCACATATGTACCGCCCCAACCTCCATTCTCATGCTGGAATAACAATGATAATTCTTTTCCTTTGTCCATTTTCTGCTTTGTGCTTCTAGATTTCGCTGGTTAACAGATGATTGGTTTCCGAGCTAGGGCATGCTCGGGTGCCCGGTGTGCTGTAAGGCTGTGGAGTCTCAAGGTATCAGGGACTCCTTCAGTCCATATTCTATCAGTCGTCCCTTACCTCATGGGGTTTCTACTTTCATGCTGTACGCTCTCGTTGCTGACATCATTGGATTCATTCTCATTACATGACCAAACCATCTTCGTCTTTGTACTTCAATGAATTTAATTATAAGTATTGGTACAATGATTATTTTAATTTCTTCGTCTCTCTCATTGTCTCTTCTAGATTTGTCCACCTTTCTCAAACAACTCATCATTTCGCAGTTGATTTGTTTATATCGTGTTCATAAGTCAATGAAGAGTAGTCGGAGAAGAAGAAAATAAGAAGAGGAAAAGGAGGAGGAGGAGGAGGAGGAGGAAGAAGAAGAAGAAGAAGAAGAAGAAGAAGAAGAAGAAGAAGAAGAAGAAGAAGAAGAAGAAGAAGAAGAAGAAGAAGAAGAAGAAGAAGAAGAAGAAGAAGAAGAAGAAGAAGAAGAAGAGGAAGAAGAGGAAGAAGTAGAGGAGGAGGAAGAAAAAAGAAGAAGAAGAAAAATTAATTAATGAATTTAGGTAGATGGCATGGTATATGTGCATAATGTTTTTGTGGATTTTAAAAAGGCGTATGACAGTGTTCCTAGAAACGGATTATGGAATGCTGTAAATTACTTTGGAATACCAAAGAAGTTTATCACCATGACAAAACTATGTATGGAAGACACTTATAATATAGTAACAGTCAGAGCCTTTTAAAAAAACATCTGGTTTAAAGCAGGGTGATGCTCTGTCTCCACTTCTTTTCAACTAGGCACTGGAGAAAATTGCGGCGTCCGTGGCTATGGCGTTGCGAGTCTGACTCGTAATCCAACGTACCGCGATCGAAACATAAGTGGGCTGCGTGGATTTTTATCGTGGTATGGGACGTCGCAGGTCGACCCAGCCTCAAATGGGTACCAGGATGGGCTGTTCTGGGAAAGTAAAGACGGCTGGCGTAATGCTGACCACATTACCCACCGAGTGCCGATTGGTCTGTAAAAATATGGGTGCTCTTCCCATATGCCCAATGCGCCTAAGGGCGTGTAAAGGGATCTTTACTTTACTTTACTTACTGGAGAAAATTAGAAAGAAATTGAAACAAGAGTGTACTATAGGAGAAACTTCAAGAATACTTGGTTATGCAGATGACAGTCATATTGTTGGAGAAAAGACCGAAAAGGCACATCCTTCAAAGGGTGACCCCGTTATCAAGACCTTGCGGCCCTGGGACAAAACACAACGGATCTATAGTAGACAACCTCGATAAGAAACCCCAAGCCTAAAGTGGATTTACATGCTGAGATAGTCTGTCGTGAACGTGGACGTCTAGTGAGCGGGAGAGGCGGCGAAAGGCGTGTGGACTCCATAGGGACATCCACTCCTCTTCCCTAGCAGACAGGCTCTACTAGGGTGACCGGCTACTTCCTGCTTCATAATGTTTTCATATGGATTTTTTTTTTTAAATTTCATAAGAATTGTTACCAGAGCTACGGAGCACATGCTTTGCGCTTGACGTCATCTTCGGTGAGCAGCAAAGAGAGAGTGAAGAGGATAAACGAGGAAATGGTGACAGAAGAAAGCAGAGAAAAAGAAGGGCAGGAGATTTAGACGAAATTGCTTCGAGCAGAGTGGCAAGCTTCACTTACAAGGTCACGGGTAGTGAGCATATTTTGAATGTTTTCGCCAGACAATGCCGGCGTGGTGGGGAATGAACAGACAGGCAGATTGGCTGGATCTGAACCGCTGGGTGGTGAATTAATACATAACAAGGCAGATGTGGTAAGAGCTCTTTGGGAACAAGTAACGAAGTCAGAAGAGAAATTCGATTATTATGGGCTGGAGATAATTATGCACATGGGTGTGATCAGAGGGTTCGGCCACCACACTACACTTAGAGGAAAAGCAAGACGGACATACAACCAGACTGCGACCGGCACCATTAGTATTTAAACTCTGCGCTTGCTGCTGGGGATGGGGACAAACCGCACATTGGAATGCCATGAGTGCTGTGATGTCAATTCTTGTCCTAACTCAACTCATTGTTGGAGAAAATAAGCTAGAGACTAAAAACACTGAATATATTAAAATAAGCAGCTCAGAAAATGGGACTAGTTATCAATCAAGATAAGACAGATTACATGATAATAACTAGACAGGGAAAGGATATAAACTCCGGCCACATACAGATCGATAATATGGAAATCAAATTATTGGAAATATACAAGTATTTAGTTGCAGACTTCAACTGCTCCAACATGCGGAGAGAAGAAATACAATATAGAATACACGCTGGAAGAAATTATACTATGCAATTTGTAGTGAGTCATTTTCTCCCCATTAATTTATGCCCGATAGATGACGTCAGTAATAAATGTAAGGCGAATGTTTTGACTGACTTGAGATAACACGAGATTTATGTCTTGAGTTTCATGAGAGACATCTGAAAGTCAGGTTTTATGTGAAACATGATTGTTCACGTGAACCATGAAGGTTGACTGGCAGGATTCGTGTGAAATGCGAATTATCACGGCCCAGACACGACTTTCAACGGTGGGGAATTCGTGAGAATGAAATTATCCAGAATATTCTAGAACATGACAGATCAGAGGGCTATATAATAGCGAAGAAAGGTTTGTGAGGCAGTCTCGTTCAGGCCAAGGGAATGTGTACGTCAGAAGATGAAGTCCGGAAGAATGTTGTCGTCTGAATAGCGTGATTTCCCAATGCCTACCTGGCATAAAATAGCGGCTGACGGAAACAGTGGCCAGCTGTGAATGACTGGGCACTCTTCCGAATACCGGCCCCATATTATTTACTGTCCAAAACATTCCTTTTAGAGCCTTAAGTGGTTCAAGAGGTTACAAAGAGGTCAAGGGGTTATAAAGAGGTTATACAAAATATGGAGCAACAAAATATGGTACAGTTTCCACATCTGCGCGTTAAGCGTTGTGAGAAATAGTTTTCGATCGACTGAAGTGACGTGGGGAGGAATAATTTTCGATCCATCGGAGCGCTGTGTCGATGGGTAGCAACGTTAAGATCATCATCATCAGTCTTCACTTCTGCCGTTAAGCGCCGTGAAATAATAATTGAAGCCTATCATCATCAGTTTTCACTTCTGCGCAATGTTTAAAGTTAAGCGCCGTGGGGAGAAATAGTTTTCGATCGGCTGAAGTGACGTGGGGAGGATTAATTTTCGTTCCATCGGAGCGCTGAAGTGACGTGGGAAGGATTAATTTTCGATCCATCGGAGCGCTGTGTCGATGGGTAGCAACGTTACGATCATCATCATCAGTCTTCACTTCTGCCGTTAAGCGCCGTGAAATAATAATTGAAGCCATCATCATCAGTTTTCACTTCTGCCGTTAAGCGTGTGAGAAATAGTTTTCGATCGACTGAAGTGACGTGGGAAGGAATAATTTTCGATCCATCGGAGCGCTGTGTCGATGGGTAGCAACGTTAAGATCATCATCATCATTCTTCACTTCTGGCGTTAAGCGTGTGAGAAATAGTTTTCGATCGACTGAAGTGACGTG
>CAJHNH020002511.1:65000-105235 GCA_905116865.2 Candidula unifasciata | reverse complement strand
CAAGAGAAGCTATTGGAGACCGGTGGCGACCTTAAACGCACAGTCCTATTTGTGACCCAGACGGGACTCAATGTTTAGTATGACTGATGTCGAACGCAGAAGAAGATGAAAAAAAAAGACAGGTTATTTAGATTGGTCTATATAATAAATGAATGATGCGATAGTTTTGATCACACAGTAAAGCCATGTTAAAGAATTGACCCCACACTACATACACATAATATAGAATTGATTGAACAGTTGACAACACATGCTACAGATTACACACGTGGCAATAAGGCAATAATGGCAGATGACAATAATCTGAGCCCACCACACCACCCCCTCCCCTTTTCCGGCCATATATAACATGTTTCTGTTCAGCTTGTTATTTATATATATCCTGTTAGTTCACACACACACACACACACACACACACACACACACCTATATATATATATATATATTATACACATTTGCCTATGGGCATATTATTATTATTATTGCTGGTATTATTTTAAGCGCTAAAACAACGCTTAGCCTCTTTGAGCCTTCACTCAATTCTACAAAATGTGTAGAGCAGTGTTTCCCAAACTTGTCTTACTCGCAGCGCCTTTTTTCAATTACAATTTGCCTACGGTGCCCTACCCTAAGTAAAAGTATGACTATTCCTATTTAAGAGATATTTAAAAAAAAAAAAAAGCTCGTGTATCTTCGAATATTTCGCTACGTCCTGCAAAGAGGTCTCGGCTTCCAGGGGCGCCGCGGCCAACCGTTTGGGAATCACTGGTATAGGGGTTATTGTTTCTTTTTGTTGGTTCCCCCTGTCATTTCAGTCACAAATTCAACACTAGTTTTCTCCATGGTGTACCCCGGCCGCCCACCCGGTTGCTAGCCTCGCACTTTTATCCTCATCGAAGTTTCTGGAGAAAAAAAAATCTCCGCATACCCGCAACAGCACGTACAGCCGGGTGTAATGTGGAGCCAGCGATTAGAATGAGAAGCCACTGAAGAAGAAAATAATCAAATTAGTCGAAACCCTTCACTGACAATGGAGAACGCAGCAATTTTCCAGCCACAATCGGGGTGTTTGCTTAAACAGAAAGCGCCCAAATATGGCGGCATCACAAGGGAAGCCGGCAGCAGTAACAGTAATCGTTGTTTTCGGTTTGTGGCAGTTGTCCAGGATTGGTTCAATGCTTGAATGTTAATTAAGAGGAGTAAATATGGGTAATAAGTAATTAATTTAAAAAAAAACAATTAAGCCTGTTAGGTTATTAACGGAAATAGACTAATGAATGTTTAGTTATTATGGGATCATTATCATCATCGAAAACAAGACTGCGATTTGTGTCTGCCTGACAAACACATCTGATTTTAGCTAACCCTTTTTAATAAGTCGCTTTTCACTGCATGCTCGGTAAGGGACACTGCTCGGTAAGGGACACTGCTCGGTAAGGGACACTGCTCGGTAAGGGACACTGCTCGGTAAGGGACACTGCTCGGTAAGGGACACTGCTCGGTAATGGACACTGCTCGGTAAGGGACACTGCTCGGTAAGGGACACAGCTCTCGGTAAGGGACACTGGTCGGTAAGGGACACTGCTCGGTAAAGGACACTGCTCGGTAAGAGACACTGATCGGTAAGAGACACTGCTCGGTAAGGGACACTGCTTGGTAAGGGACACTGCTTCGTAAGAGACACTGCTTGGTAAGGGACATTGCTTGGTAAGGGACATTGCTTGGTAAGGGACACTGCTTGGTAAGGGACACTGCTTGGTAAGGGACACCGCTTGGTAAGGGACACTGCTTGGTAAGGGACACTGCTTGGTAAGGGACACTGCTTGGTAAGGGACACTGCTTGGTAAGGGACACTGCTCGGTAAGGAACACTGCTCGGTAAGGAACACTGCTTGGTAAGGGACACTGCTTGGTAAGAAACACTGCTCGGTAAGGGACACTGCTCGGTAAGTGACACTGCTTGGTAAGGAACACTGCTTGGTAAGGGACACTGCTCGGTAAGTGACACTGCTTGGTAAGGAACACTGCTTGGTAAGGGACACTGCTCGGTAAGGGACACTGCTTGATAAGGGGCACTGCTGGTTAAGGGACACTGCTTGGTAAGGAACACTGCTGGATAAGGGACACTGCTGGTTAAGGAACACTGCTTGGTAAGGGACACTGCTTGATAAGGGACACTGCTTGGTAAGGGACACTGCTGGTTAAGGGACACTGCTGGTTAAGGGACACTGCTTGATAAGGGATACTGCTTGGTAAGGAACACTGCTGGATAAGGGACACTGCTGGTTAAGGGACACTGCTTGATAAGGGACACTGCTTGATAAGGGACACTGCTTGGTAAGGGACACTGCTGGTTAAGGGACACTGCTGGTTAAGGGACACTGCTTGATAAGGGATACTGCTTGGTAAGGGACACTGCTCGGTAAGGGATACTGCTTGGTAAGGGACACTGCTCGGTAAGGAACACTTCTGGTTAAGGGACACTGCTTGGTAAGGGACACTGTTTGGTAAGGGACACTGCTTGGTAAGGGAAACTGCTCGGTAAGGGAAACTGCTCGGTAAGGTACACTGCTCGGTAAGGTACACTGCTTGGTAAGGGACACTGCTTGGTAGGGGAAACTGCTTGGTAAGGGAAACTGCTCGGTAAGGTACACTGCTCAGTAAGGGACACTGCTTGGTAAGGGACACTGCTTGGTAAGGAACACTGCTTGGTAAGGAACACTGCTTGGTAAGGGACACTGCTCGGTAAGGGACACTGCTTGGTAAGGGACACTGCTCGGTAAGGGACACTGCTTGGTAAGGGACACTGCTTGGTAAGGAACACTGCTTGGTAAAGAACACCGCTTGGTAAGGAACACTGCTTGGTAAGGAACACTGCTCGGTAAAGAACAATGCTTGGTAAGGAACACTGCTTGATAAGGGACACTGCTGGTTAAGGGACACTGCGTGGTAAGGAACATTGCTTTGTAAGGGACCCTGCTTGGTAAGGGACCCTGCTTGGTAAGGGACACTGCTTGGTAAGAAACACTGCTTGATAAGGGACACTGTTGGTTAAGGGACACTGCGTGGTAAGGAACACTGCTTGGTAAGGAACACTGCTTGGTAAGGAACGCTGCTCGGTAAAGGACACTGCTTAGCAAGGGACACAGCTTGGTAAAGGACACTGCTTGTTAAGGAACACTGCCTGGTAAAGAACACTGCTTGGTAAGGGAAACTGCTTGGTAAGGGACACTGCTCGGTAAGAAACACTGCTCGGTAAGAAACACTGCTCGGTAAGGAACACTGCTTGGTAAGGGACACTGCTTGATAAGGGACACTGCTGGTAAAGGAACACTGCTTGTAAAGGAACACTGCTTGGTAAGGAACACTGCTGGTAAAGGAACACTGTTTGTAAAGGAACACTGCTTGATAAGGGACACTGCTTGTAAAGGAACACTACTTGATAAGGAACACTGCTTGGTAAGGGACACTGCTCGGTAAGGGGCACTGCTCGATAAGGGGCACTGCTGGTTAAGGAACACTGCTTGGTAAGGGACACTGCTTGCTAAGGAACACTGCTCGGTAAGGGGCACTGCTGGTTAAGGAACACCGCTTGTGACACTGCTTGGTAAGAAACACTGCTCGGTAAGGGACACTGCTCGGTAAGGAACACTGCTCGGTAAGGGATACTGCTTGGTAAGGGACACTGCTCGGTAAGTTACACTGTTTGGTAAGGAACACTGCTCGGTAAGGGATACTGCTTGGTAAGGGACACTGCTCGGTAAGGAATACTTCTGTTTAAGGGACACTGCTTGGTAAGGGACACTGTTTGGTAAGGGACACTGCTTGGTAAGGGAAACTGCTCGGTAAGGGAAACTGCTCGGTAAGGTACACTGCTTGGTAAGGGACACTGCTTGGTAAGGGATACTGCTTGGTAAGGGAAACTGCTCGGTAAGGTACACTGCTCAGTAAGGGACACTGCTTGGTAAGGGACACTGCTTTGTAAGGAACACTGCTTGGTAAGGAACACTGCTGGTTAAGGGACACTGCTTGGTAAGGGACACTGCTTGGTAAGGGACGATGCTCGGCAAGGAACACTGCTTGGTAAGGAACACTGCTTGGTAAGGAACACTGCTCGGTGAGGAACACTGCTTGGTAAGGAACACTGCTTGGTAAGGGTCACTGCTTGGTAAGGAACACAGCTTGGTAGGGGACACTGCTTGGTAAGGAACACTGCTTGGTAAGGAACACTGCTTGGTAAGGGACACTGCTTGGTAACGGACACTGCTTGGTAAGGGACACTGCTTGGTAAGAGGCACTGCTTAGTAAGGGACACAGCTTGGTAAGGGACACTGCTTGGTAAGGGGCACTGCTTGGTAAGGGGCACTGCTCGGTCCATTGTGTCCATTCTCAGCTCCCGCCCCACCCCCCCCACCCCCCCCCCCCCCCCCCCCCCCCCCCACCCCCACTCTCAACCCTCTTGAAGCGGGCATCAGAACCCACACAAGGAAATGTTGCTGGTTGTATATCCGTTTATAGGATGTGACAAACTGTCTTCAATACCTGGTGTCTGGTGTTTTACTCTATAGTTGTTACGTTTAATAGTTTGCCATTGCTTCAAACGGACGACGCTCATACTAATGTCGGAATCTACCTAAAGCAGTCTACTGTAAAAATTGACTACTCTCAGGCACGCGGACACAAAGTTTACATTAGGGGAAGGGAGCGAAATGACTCTGCCCTCCTGCCTCACAAATTTGCTAGACAGAAAAGGGTACTCTTGGGGGCATAGCCCTAGTTTTAGTGCAGAATAATAATTGTAAAAATAATAAAAATACTTATACTTTAATAATAATAGTAATAATAATATAAGTAATAATAATGTGTTCAATTAAATTGCCAAAGAAAATGGAAACGAAGAAGGAGGAAAGGAAAATGGAAAGGAGGAGGAAGAAGAAGAAGAAGAAGAAGACTGAGATGGAGAAGAACGAGAAGAAATATCACTCCTTATCTTGCTGGTGGTTTCAATTCTTTACGACAATAAAACCACAGATGGTTCTGTCAGCTCTATATCTGGACACAGAAGAAGCTGCCTCGGTGTAAGTGACACCAGAAATTACAGGGACAGGCAGTAAAGACAACGGACGCGACAGTCTTGATCACAGAGCTTAAGTACTTAGAAACTGACGTAGTTCAAGACACAAATTGTTGTGAGAAATTATCAGAGGAAATCTTGGTGTCTTTGAGGGAGAATTAGGGCCGGAAACGTACTTTTCAGTACCTGTCATCTTATGTCCTCTTTCACCTTTGTTATGTAGTCGTGAAATTATCGTTATAGTCTTTTGAGATCAGTAATTTAATTGTCTCTAAAT
Organism: Candidula unifasciata; assembly: GCA_905116865.2. Taxonomy (NCBI): domain Eukaryota; kingdom Metazoa; phylum Mollusca; class Gastropoda; order Stylommatophora; family Geomitridae; genus Candidula; species Candidula unifasciata. Next base: position 99,885 of record CAJHNH020002511.1, on the reverse strand, counting down.
CTTTTTCTTCTTTTTCTTCTTCTTCTTCTTCTTCTTCTTCTTCTTCTTCTTCTTCTTCTTCTTCTTCTTCTTCTTCTTCTTCTTCTTCTTCTTCTTCTGTGTCTCCATCATCAGAATCATCATCACCACCATCATCATCATCATCTTGCTGTTGTAGTTGTTGCTTTTCTTCTTCTTCTTTCGTTACTAACAGTGAAATGTGTTGTGGTTTAATGCTAGTGTGTAATGTATATGCATATCGGACTTAATACATCCGATTTTCACAAATCCCTAATTAAGCCCCTTTTGCATGTTTGTTAGAGGAGTTGTGTGTGTGTCTGCGTGCTTGCGTGTGCGTGCGTGCGTGCGTGTGTGTGTTTGTCAATTTTCACGGACTTCTAATGACTACAACTAAGCATTTCTTGGACCATAACAATTACTAATTCATGTATGCACCCAAGTATACAATCTTCTCATCACCACACTTATAAATGCATGTGATTACCACAAAAACACATATCTATGATCGCTACAATTACACGTCAATTTAATTCTAGGAGTCACCAAAATTACATATTTCCATGATCACCACAGTCACATGTTCCTTTGATCACCAGAACTAAAGATTTATGTGATCATTACAGTCACACGTCGTTTTGCTCATCGCTTCTATTGCGCAACATTCATGGATATCACAGACAGAGGTGGGGGAGGAGGGTGAGTGGGGTGCGTGGTCTCAAGGCATGGTGTCCGCCTCGACTGCTAGAGGTTCCGGGTTCATTTCCGGTAAGGGCTGGGATTTTTTCACGTGGACTTGGACTTCTAGTAATTTCCCCTGGTCTCTGGGTAGTAAGATCATTGTTGCACACGTAAAAAGTCGCTTGAACTGAACTGAATTTCTACCCCACCAGGACAGCACACAAGCGATAAACACCCGATGACACAAAGTGCCACCATGTGGATGAGGATCGCCGTGGAGAGGTCCCAGAAACCGCGTTCAGACATTTGGCCATATATATGGCCTGCCTATATTGCGGCCCCTGGCAAACGCCAGAGTAGGGCTTCAAATGACAAAAATTTCGTCCTAAAAAGGACGAAATGAAGTAAAAGTCGCTTGGCAGTTGGAAATCAAACAGAGTAGCCTAATCCGGACAAAATTTGAAGTTATAAATCTACCCAAAGTGTGTTAGGAACCTCGCCGGTGCTACAGAGTCTGTGCACTGCTTCTTCGGACTGAGACTTCAGTTAAAAGAAAAACGGAGCACTTATAGGTTACCATACATTCGCAAATGTATATATTCATTGTTTAAAACCTCAAAAACCTGGAATATCACAAAAGCTGTGTTAATTAGTTTGTTTAGAGACAGTTTGTGGTCTCCTTAGAATTTTTGTTTTCCTACGAGTTTCTGGTGTTCTATTTACTGCTCTATGCTTGTTTGTGCAACTTCTTCGTTGACACATATTTCAATAATTGGGAAGAGGGATCGCATGCATAATGAGTCTGTCTGAAGTTTTTTTAAAAGAAACATGTCGGGTTAGTGGTTGCCTCCCCTTAAATGGATATGGAGCTCTCAGGAGAGGAAAAGTGGGACAGAGAAAACGTCATTTGCATGCGGATTGTGAGGGGAGATAACACTGGTCTAGTGTGGAGGTCATTTAGGGAACAACACAACATGGTCGTTTTGCCGTTTAACTCTTAGAAGACCGGAGATTCGTCCTTTTAGCAAGTTTTAAAAAAAAGTAAAGGTCCCTTTTCTGCGCTTTTAGGAATTTAGGGCTAGACCTACATTTTTATAGACCAATCGGCACAAAATAGTTGATGTTCTATGTTTAGTACAAGGTGCTATAGATATTTAATTCTTCAGATAGTGTTAACATTCGTTTTTCCCCCCTTCCGACTATACTCATGTCAGAGGGGCCTAAAGTTTAGGGGCCTTGCCTGCTGGGGTTTTCTTCTTCTTCTTCTTCTTCTTTTTCTTCTTCTTCTTTTTTTTTTCTTTTTCTTCTTCTTCTTCTTCTTCTTCTTCTTCTTCTTCTTCTTCTTCTTCTTCTTCTTCTTCTTCTTCTTCTTCTTCTTCTTCTTCTTCCTCTTTCTTCTTCTTCTTCTTCTTCTTCTTCCTCTTTCTTTTTCTTCTTCTTCTTCTTCTTCTTCTTCTTAATCTTTTTCTTCTTCTTCTTCTTCTTCTTCTTCTTCTTCTTCTTCTTCTTCTTCTTCTTCTTCTTCTTAGCATTCACATGCTTTAAACTACTGAGGAAAATTCTGGTTGTTTATCCACTTCTGGACTTTGGTTGTGTTCCTGAACTCTGGCTTATTAGCATATTGGCTTTTGGTTCCTCGCCTCAGGCAGATGCACCTCGACTTCTGAGAAAACAACTCTGATTGGTCGACTGTTACAAAAACTTGTTACCAGGCGGCAGTGCGTCTTTTTTAATAATAATTATTATTGTTTATTATTATTATTATTATTATTATTATTATTATTATTATTATTATTATTATTATTATTATTATTATTATTATTATTATTATGTTAATGTGCAAACAGAGCCTAATTCTTTGGGTACAAAGCGACATGCCATGCGTTTCTTGGTCACTGCAAAGACAACATACTGCTCTTGCATTTTTCAATAAGGGATAATTGCTACTCTCACTGGCTCTATCCCAGTTACACATCTAAAGTTTGCAGCCCTATGATGCCTTTTGTATTAATCATTCAGACCTAGAAATACAAGTTTTAGGAGGGAGGGGGCCTGGTATAGCGGCTCGACGCTTGCCTGCAGACTGGAAGGTCGTGGGTTTGAGTCCTGGCCTAGCCAGACTTTTCTCAAAAATGACCTTGGCTTCCAGGTCGACCCAGCCTTAAGTAAGCACCAGATACAGACCTGAGAAGTGCCGATTGGTCTGTAAAAAAATAGATCTAGCCCTATATGCCCAATACGCCTGAAGACGTGGAAAATGGTCCTTTACTTTACTCTACCTACAACTTCTTGGTATAGAACAAAATTAGGTTCAACTTTTAGAAATTGAAAGAATTAGGCCTTCCACCCTCCCCTGAACGCCCTACTCCGCCCTTAGAAAAGGATCAGGGACCTCAGTTCCCCCAACCCCGAGCTCTAGTTCTTTCTCTGTGGCAACGCTTCTGCTAGTACCTATTCTAAGCTTAGTCGACTTATCATTTTATATTACGGTCATTCTCTTTAATTCGGGTTTGAGCCCAAGACCTCCGGGCAGGTAGGCAAGCGCCTAGTCACTGCGCAACAGCGTCTTCTGGTAGCGTGGAGGAGCACCTTCCATTAAACTGGTCTAGAATAGAATTGCCACTTTTCTTTGACAAAAAACATCCAAAACAGAGTCAAAAATATCTAAAAACATCTAAATTTGCGTGAAAAACATTTAGAAAAAACATCCAAATGGAAAGAGTCACAAATTACATAGCAGTTGATATGACTTACCCTATATTATCATGTCCTCATCTTTACTGAAGTCTGCGTAACAAGATACACAACGTAAACTGGGCTTGGATGAGGTAGTTGAAGCTTCAGATCAAAAATGTCTCTGGTATATAGTGTTCTAATTTCTTTTAATACCCAGTAAGGAAGCTGATAAGTGGAACAGCCTTTTCCTAATCTTATCATGCCGAATTTTATTGTCAAGATAGCATTTAAGAGGTCAAATTTCGTCCTGTTTCTTAGGTTAGATTTGATAAATTCGTTCCAAATGAAAAACATCTAGAAAAACATCTACAATCTAAACGTAAAAAAAAACGCCATCAAAATGCAAGGGGAAAAACATCTAAATCTGAATGTAAAATATCCAAAGTGGCAACACTGGTCCAGAACGCCAAGAACAGAGATCTCTGGGGAGACCAGAACGTCTAGGCCATTAGGCGAGGCAAGTGGTAATGGCGACACAGAAGTTAAATGAAGCAGGATAGAGCAGCGGTAAAAGCGGTAAAACTTCAATGAATAAATCAGCGCACACGGAGACCGGAAATAGTCACAGGGCCGTGCCATGATATCAGAGCCGGCCACATCAGACGGTACCGTAAAGGGGCGGCATAAGCAGCAATCTCAAATACAGCTTGAACATTTAAGGGGCGGCATTTCGCAGACTTCATTATACTGAGAAAATCTACAGCAGGTTCCTGAATGGTCATTCAGACAAGAACACGAAGAAGAAAAAGAAGAAAAAGAAGAGGAGGAAGAAGAAGACGAAGAAAAAGAAAAAAAAGAAGAAAGTGATGATGATGATAAAGCAGAAGAAGGATGAGAGGGAGGAAAGAAAAAAGAAGAAAGTGATGATGATGATGATGACAGCGACCACGATTACGATGATGATGATGTTATGAAAGAGAGAAGATGAGGAGACCATGTCATGTGATGTCTTAGAATGAAATTCTATCCAGATACGAAATCAAGTTAGGATGGTATGAATAATACAAGCAATGTACCAATCGGGGGCGTAAGCAACCAATCGTTGAGGTAGTTTCCGGAACCAGCTAAGACTCCGTTAGACAGAAAGTTATTTCCACATGCAAATAGCCTCAAAAATAATCAATTCCATACTCTAAGATGGTCAAATATGTCGGAGGAAAAGGGTAGCAGTAAAATGGAGGCTCTACAGAAAGACATCCTTAAAGTATATTTGGTTTGCTCATCGTCCGACATGGTTAGAGGACGGAGTAGACCGACACAGGGGAGATAATGAGAGAGTCGATCTTTGAGGGATCTGTCAGAATCCTCCAGGGGTGAGGACAACATCAGCAGTCGACAGCTGCCTCTGGGTTGGGGTGTGGACTGGTGAATTGGTCTTAGCATAAATCACAGCCCAGCGGTGTTGTCCGAGGACTTTGACAGGGTTATTACTCTTCGTTGAGGGGGAAAAAATAAAGGGGAAATAATTCCGAGTGTTATAATTTATCATTCGTGCTTCGGAATATAAAAAAAAAAAACACAAGTGGGTCATAAATGGATATAAATACAGCAGTAACTCGAAATTTGAACATAACAGTTCTGAGAGGGCAATATAATTCCAATTGAAAAAAAAAAGGAACTAAATTACAGTGGTACCTCGACATAGGAACCGCAGGAACCGCTCCACGTTTGTAACTGTTCTAGATGCAAACTCTTTTGTCCTATATGTGGTTGTAATTGCCACCCCCTTGTGGGATATAATTTTTCGTTTGCAGCCCCACCCTGGCTATTGCCAGGGGTAGCAGTATAGCCTAACGGTTGAACGCTGTTCCCGGGACCTCTCCATGGGTTATTCTCATTCGCATGATGGCACTTTGTGTCACCAGGTGTTTATCGCTCAGTGTGATGTCCAGGTGGGGTAAAATTTACTTACTTTACACATTTTAATGGTCATTATTGAGCACTTGGAGCATTAAGTTCCCGCTGCACTGTTCCGGACAGCATTCAGCGAAAAGCACTTGAGTTCGGTGGTTTAAGGATCTGTTACTTACGTACACCAGAGCCCATCCACAAACCTCTCCCCTACACCTGGATCGCAGTACAACAAATGACGGCTAGAATCATTGTGAGGCTACATCTATCATTTCATACACATCAGCATGACATGTTTAACACGCTCTTCTTACAGGAAGATAACAATAAGACCGCTATGGTCACACACTAAATTTTTTCACAATGTCGGCTCAACCCAAAACCAAAAACTGTTTTCATTTCTTTCTGGAAAAGTGAAATATTTAAAATTTTAAACTATAAAATCGTGGTCCAAAGGAATTTATGTAGAAAAACTCGCTCTCCTACGTGATATTATTGTTTCACTAGGTGTTTCTTCGTTTTTAGGACGAAATTTTGTTGTTATTTGAGGCCCCACTCTGGCTTTAGCCAGGGGCCGCAATACAGGCAGGCCATAAATATGGCCAGTTGTCTGAACGCGGTTTCTGGGACCTCTCCACGGCGATCCTTATCCACTTGGTGGCACTTTGTGTCATCGGGTGTTTATCGCTTGTGTGATATCCTGGTAAGGTAGAAAGTCTGTCAGTCAGCTACGTGATTCGCCTGGCCAAATTAGAATGAACATAAACCAAGAGAAAAACATCAGAAATATAAGGGCAGGAGAAACGCAATTGGATCTAGAGGTCTGACTGAGAGAAAGAAGGACTTACCCAGAGAGCTGGCCCAAATATCAGAACGTTAGTCACGAAAGTGGCGCAAATGAACCAGACCACAAATATAACCAGAGACTGTTGGCGGGGCTTCGGCTGGCTACCAGCAGGTTGAACGTAGTGGGTTTAAAAAAATTGACTTAAGAAATTCCTGATTGAACAGTGATGCACACTGCAATTGCGCGCATGTTTGTTGTTACTTCGTCGAATTTATCTTCTTCTTCTTCTTCTTTGCGTTCGGTTTCGTATGCTCAGATCAGACCATCAGGTGGGTTGCCTCTATAAACTCTCACACCAAGCAGGCTGGACGTACGTATTTGGTTTTCCTTGTATCTATTTTGGTATTTGTGTAATTGAAAAAAAATTATTTATATACTTGCATGAGGCGTTACGGACAAACAAATCAAAATATTATTCGGGAATCGCATATTATTTCCAACAAAGAAATAAAGAAAACTTAAGAGGGGAAAAAAAAAAAAAATCACAATAGAAATTACGAAAAACGATTGTGGAAAAATATAAGAAAGGAGTCAGGCAGATTTGTGCAAGCATTTCAACTTGCCTAGGTCCACCATAGCTACGATTCTCAGCAACGTAGATTTCTGAGTAAGGAATTGGATGTGGCTAAAGAAGTTTTTATCGTGTCATCTTAAAGAAAGAAAGTTATGGGAGTAAGGGAAACGTTACTACTGGTGTGCATTAATGTCATTCAACTGAACATATGATTTGTTTAAAAGCTCAAGCTATTTAAAAAAGATCTATTGCAGAATTTGCCATTGGCATCAGTGAAGAGTTTAAAGCTAGCAAAGGATTCAGTGAGGGCAGTTCTTTATTATAATTCTTATTTTAAACCAGAGAACTGATTTTCTTTCCCATAAGATGCAAAGGGAGACTGGGGTTTCAGATACGAACTTTTCGAGATACGATCACAGTCAGGAAAGATTTTAGTTCGTAAGCCAAAGTTCCACTGTAGTCTGTCCCAGGGTGCAGCGAACCATATTTAACCATTTATTTTTCTAAATACAGTATGGTCATCATATCTGAAAAAAAAAATCATACATATTAAAATATATTTTTTTAAATATACACAAACATCGTATTGACTGTACCTTGCTACAAAAAGGGTGATACAGCGCATAGAAGTAGGACGAGTAAGATATAGGGATATTATTGTTTGGGAGGTAAGTCACCTTCTGTGATAACGCCAGGAATTCATTTTGGTGTTTCATATCCTAATCGTTCACCACTTGTAAGGGGCTTGGGGTTACTGGTTTTTGTTGAAAAGCAGCATTTGAAAGAGCTCCGATGCTGGCGACCATATTTAGTTGTTTTCTAAAATGTTCAAAGACATTATCATTGACTGAGTTAACACAGCCAGAGTGCCACCTGGGAAAATAGTACAAGATGACGAGTTAAAATGGTACGCGTTGCATTGCTGCACGGACCAGGCGTTCTCTTTCCAACACGGCATTCGAGTCCGAGGCTAAATTTATTTGAAAATTTTGTTCCAAGTCTAATTTGCTCGAATCTTGAAGCGTTTGAATTCCACAGTACCACATGCTATGAATATGTACATACGTTTTCTTTTTGAGACTGGAAATATGACACTGGTGACAGATAACACGCTTTACGTGCAAATTTAAGATAAATATTGAGTTGTTTTTTTTTTTTGGCAGCACTCCTGCTATCTTGAGCTCTAATTAACTTTGCGTGTGGATAAAATCCTATTTAAAAAAAAAAAAACGGCTATAATCCTGTAAATGCAGTGGATTGTATCTGTACATCCGTCGACCTCATACACGATATCATGACTTGTGTCGAGTTGTGCCAACAGAAGCCGAACTGGCCTTGCTTCGACAGAAATAAGCAGTTTCGATAAATGTGTCCGTATTTTACATATACCATATTTATAATGTAGGTAGATGCTTTGCTGGAAAAATAAAAAGTCACGTTCTGCCGGCATCCCCGAAGGGTTATAATTGTTATAGGTTATAATTGTTATAGGTTATAATTGTCACAAGGGTATGTGCGCATATAAAACGGCTCATCATTGCACGCCATCAGGAGCCATGAAAAGGACCCCTGCGGTGTTGATGCGATCAAAGGAGACAGACCCGGAGACTGTCCCGACCGGCAACGTAGTCGTCTGCCAGCGGTCCAATGGGCGACCTGGTCGCTGATTTGCGTCGGTGTATAAGACGCTCCCTTGTATAAGACGCACTACCACCCCCGCCCCTTTCCCCGTAAAACTTTCCAGGGGGAACATCTCCATTTCGGTACATCAGTCTCTAATTCCTGCCATTTGGCGCTGTTTCCACTTAGCACACGGTGGAAATCCGAAATTAACGTTCTGTTGAACTATTGCAGTGTTCTTCAGTATTTTTGTCGCCTGCTGGAGTTGAAAACTCGCGGGGTAGGAATGCCGCTCACTTCTGTTTTCCATAGCGAAATTTTGACTGCGGACACAGTCTTTTGAACTATCGGCACAATGCCGTTAGCACACTCAAGTCTAATCTGCAACTACTAGCCGCCTTCTGAGAGCACAAAGCACGAACTTCGAAGCTCTGGTGATGATCCGCATGAATCTCAGTAAATATTGCAATCATTAACTGAACGGCGCCGCCGTGAAACGAGCCCACGAACTTCAGAGCGCTAGGCAAACGACTTGACCACTTCACCACTGAGACCCCCTAATCTGCAGCTGTAATGTACTTCCGAAAATGGTGACTGACCTGAAAGCAGATCATAGTAAAAGTGAGGTAATAAGCATAAGGGGTTTCACAATGATTAAACTTTCAGTATCATGAATGTCATGATAGCATTCCTCTCTGTCTGTCTGTCTGTCTGTCTGTCTGTCTGTCTGTCTGTCTGTCTGTCTGTCTGTCTGTCTGTCTGTCTGTCTGTCTGTCTGTCTGTCTGTCTGTCTGTCTGTCTGTCTGTCTATCTATCTGTCTGTCTGTCTGTCTGTCTGTCTGTCTGTCTGTCTGTCTGTCTGTCTGTCTGTCTGTCTGATGTAGCGGTCTGACGTTCGCCTACGGATCCGAAGGTGGTGTGTCCGAACAAATCCGAACGCGCCCATGTGGGTTCTGGGATCTCATTGTGGGGTTAACAAAGAATAGACCCACTGCCCCCTAGCAAGCATGTAGTGAGAACAAGACTTTAACAAGATTAGAACCCAGAAGTAAATGAGCAAATAGAACGTTTCACCGGAGAAGAAAAAGGGCGCATTAAAAAAATGACTTGGCATCTAGATCGAAACAGCCTTAGATAGGTACCAGGTAAAGTCCTGGGACGTAAAGCCGGCCGGTGTGATGTTGACTACCGAGTGCCTGATTGGTCTATAAAATATAGGGCTAGCACAGACGCGCGGAAAAGTGTCCTTTGCCTGCAAGAGGAGGATAAAATGTGTCCCTTTTCTTTTACATGGCGGCTGTTGCCTCCATTCCAACCCTGACTTCTCTATCCATTTCATTGTACTCCTCAATCAATGAGCTCTTAACCCACATTCAGACCTTTCCAGAATTGTAAGGACGATCTCAAGACCGGGGACTCGGGAATTTAAAAGACACATTAAAGACAGGGTTGCAAAAAAAATGGTGGGAAAGAAGGGGGTGGTACCGGGAGAGGGTAGGGGGAGGATGTCAGTGACAGGGGACGTAAATAGAGGTCAGGACAGCTCACGTGCGCACATTGAATTACAGGATAGTTGACGATGATGGTAGTGCTGGGTGTCCGGAGGCGCGTGGATGGAATTCCCGGGTACCCTGGTGTACTGGTGACACGGCCACGTGTCCCCCATACTGAGAACTGTTATTGATTTTCCTGTGGTAATACTTCCCTTTGTTTTTAATTTAATTTCCGCGATTCTGGAGTTGGCGTTCCTCTAATTTGTCGCTTCGCGGCAAAAGTACACGACACACGAAATAGAAACAGCATAGGAGAAGTCGTTTGGGTATTCCTGATTTTAAGTCTGTTTAACGGTCTGTGTGTGTGTGTGTAGATTTCCGTTCACCCGTCCGTCTGTCTGTATATCTATCCATCCACCCATTCACCAACCTATCAGTCCATCCATTTATCCGTCTGCGTGGTTGTCTCTCTGTCTGACTTTATGTCTGTCTCTCTCCACTTATCTGCCTGTCTGCTTCTCTGTCTTCCGAGCAACTTTCCTATTCTACAAGGTGTCTCTGGGTCTGTTTTTGTGTGTGCCTTTCCATGTTTTCTATTTTTCTGCTACCTATTCTTGTATGCTTAGAATACCTTGGACAGCCAAAAAGAGCAACTAAGAGGTTTTGAAAGAGGCGAGAGCCCGAAGACAACTTATCACAGACATCAGAAAGAGACAGTCATCATTTTTCGGCCATGTTATGAGAAGAGGAAAAATAGAACATGTTGTGACCACTGGAAAGATCTGTGGAAGGAGGAATAGAGGAAGACAACGAGAGAAGATTCTTGACAGTCTTGTTGCATGGCATGGAGGTGTGTCGGCACATGAACTGTTACATGCTGCAGGAGATCGTGGATTATGGAGAGGCATGATCGCCTACGCCAGTCGGCATGGCATCTGATGATGATGATTCTTGTTTTACTGGAATTTATTGAACATTACAGCTGCCTTGAACAAGCAACAACATGAATCTAATTGAATAAAGTGACGAGAATTGTGCACAGATGATGTACACTTTTAAAATACAATTTATCTTTATAACGACCATTCAAAAGTAGTTATGCATACCCTATGACATATGCCCGAGTGTGTATGTGTTTATGCTTATATCTACTGTCTCCACTGTATGACACTGAATGTAACTCCTTGTCTGTTGTCTGTCTCTGTTGTACCACTCTGTATGTACCTGTCGACGAGTGCATCGGAACCTGGGATTTAGGCACTTCAACCCCCCCCCCCTCTTTTCCCTTCCCCCTTGCATGGGCTAAACTGCCCCAACCCACCCCCACCAACTACAAATTGGTGCTCCCTTTTTTACACTTATACATGTCCTAGTGTTTTTAAATGATTATTATTGTTATTATTTTCCGTTCATCATACTATTGTTTTGGAATCAACGTGTCCACTTCACTGCTAAGAATACGAGAATTGGGAGTAACGATCGGCACAACCAAGCATGAGAAGTACACCTGACGCACACGAAGTCTTGTCAACAGCATAGGACTGAAACTATTAACCGCTCGACACTGATGAATATGTTGAGAGGGCAATCTGAGCACCCATGGATGTGTCCGGAGTGCTGTGACGATAATCCAACTTATAACATAACTCATGTTATTTTAAGTACTAAAACAAGGATTATGTCACTTGAGCCCACTCTACACATTTTGCGGAATTTTTCTTATGGAGTTGAGCCTGTCTGTGTGTTGTTTGTGCCTCATATACTGCAACGACCCCCCGCCCCCACCCTGGCTTAGGGATAGCCTGCGAACAGTCAGAACCACTGTAACAAGGATCCCCTCCAAATCATCAATGAGCAGCCCCGATATGAAATCAACTACAGAAGGAGAGATGAACAGACTTTATCCACACCAGAGTTGGATTGGAGTGTATACAGATGGTTCAGCCAAGAGAGCAGTAAGAGATGGAGGAGGAGGAATATACATAGAATGCCCAATGGTTTAAAAATTAGCCAGGCTGTACCAACAGGTTCATATTCCTCCAGTTACAGAACAGAATCAAAAGCACTTCTGGCGGCATGTTCTTTCCTGAATGGACAACAGCACAGCAAATATATCAGAGTGGTCTTTCTGACTGATGCTATGTCAATTCTATAAGCAATCGTAAACTCAAAAGACACTTAGTTTGTAGACTTGACGCAGCAGCTGATTCACTTAGGTTCTTCAGTAGAACAATCTGTACTGCAGTGGTTTCCAGGTCACTGTGGCTTGGAAGGCAATGAAATAGCGGACCGATCAGCCAGAAGCGGCAGTGACATGGTACAACCAAATAGCGACTTAACCCACCAAGAGACGAAAATATTAATACAATCTAGTATCCAGGAAAGGTGGCTGGATAAACACTCACCAAATTATCTCTCCAAGACTCGTTTCGTCGCCTCTCAAAAAAAGGGACAGTGTATGATATTCAGACTAAGGTCTGGGCACAACAGACTTCGTCAACAAATGTTTACATTTTTCGGTGTAGGAAATACGGAGACGTGTCCCTGCAGCGTGGCACCCGAAAATGATGAGCATGTGCTCCAACACTGTCAACTGTATGCTGACAACAGAGACGCAATCTGGCCTGTTCCAACGCAATGAAGACAAAACTGTATAGTACACGAGAAGATATGGATTGCATGATTGCTTTCATAAAGGCTACCGGCCTCCTGATATAAGTTTTCTGACAGAAGGATAGAAAAAGAAGAAGAAGACTCTGCATGTTCCTTTGTCTTCGCTGTCTCTCATAAGTCCCCACACATATACCTTCCTATTTGTCTTCCTCTAATGACGACAAAACGAGACACAGAAATAATGAGGTGACGCTATTGTAAATGAACAAGAAAGGAACCGGAAGAAAGTTATCAGAATCTACCTTCAGGGCGCAAAATGAAAATTTGTGGCTTCCGGTTTCGTAAGCGGGAGACATCTTGGTTACAATAACAGTTACACGATAATCTTTAGCAGCGAGTTTTTTTTTTTTTTGTAATCTTAGGGTGTTGGTGCATTCTTTGTTGCATTTTTTAACAGGTAACAACGACTTCTTAGTTACGGTGCAGAGTCAACTTATCAACTGTTTTCTATTTAGCTGTGGTTACTTTGTCTATATCTGTCGATAAACGTAACTACTCAGCTATTCAGGAGCGTTGACACAAAGAAAACATCGATGCTAGGGATCGGGGGGGGGGGGGGGGGCCTTAGCCTCATTTTTATTTTCTAGCATAGGCTAGACAACTCAGTGGATTCAAGTATTAAGTGTGCAGCAGTGATAGAAGTAATAGTAATAACAACATGCGTGGCACGGCAGCAGAAGATACTTACTTTGCCCCGAACCCTGTTAGGTTAGTTCAGGCCCTGTTACATCTGGCGGGATGGGATGTCTGTGTGAAGAGCACACTTACACGGTATGGGATGTCTGTGTGAAGAGCACACTTACACGATATGGGATGTCGAACGAAGGAACGAACATTATTTTCAAAGGGTTGGCACGCAGGCTGTCTGAGATTCTGCCCTTTTAGTCCAGTCTTAGCGTAGAGTTATTCATTAGTGCATCAGTTCATAGTTAATAATAAGAAAGATATGTTCACAACAACTAAGTCTTAATTACAAACGCTGGAATGTTCTCTAATTATGAAGAGGACAATAACACGCGGTGCGATGTTGGTGTGAAGAGCACACTTACACGGTATGGGATGTATGTGTGAAGAATATAATTATACGTGATGGGATGTCTGTGTGAAGAGCATAATAATACGTGATGGGATGTCTTTGTGACGAGCACACTTACACGGTACGGGATGTCTGTGTGAAGAGCACACTCACACGGTATGGGATGTCTGTGTGAAGAGTATAATAATATGTGATGGGATGTCTATGTGAAGAGCATAATAATACGTGATGGGATGTCTGTGTGAAGAGCACACTTACATGGTATGGGATGTCTGTGAGAAGAGCACACTCACACGGTATGGGATGTCTGTGTGAAGAGTATAATAATATGTGATGGGATGTCTGTGTGAAGGGCATAATAAAACGTGATGGGATGTCTGTGTGAAGAGCATAATAATACATGTTGGGATGTCTGTGTGAAGAGTATAATAATACATGATGGGATGTCTGTGTGAAGAGTATAATAATACATGATGGGATGTCTGTGTGACGAGCATAATAATACGTGATGGGATGTCTGTGTGACGAGCACACTTACACGGTATGGGATGTCTGTGTGAAGAGCATACTTACACGGTATGGGATGTCTGTGTGAAGAGCACACTCACACGGTATGAGATGTCTGTGTGACGAGCACACTTACACGGTATGGGATGTCTGTGTGACGAGCACACTTACACGGTATGGGATGTCTGTGTGAAGAGCACACTCACACGGTATGAGATGTCTGTGTGAAGAGTATAATAATACGTGATGGGATGTCTGTGTCAACGCCTTCTCTTATAATGCCTAACAACTAAATCACGTGACTTTTTGAAAGGAGTCCCTCGGAAACTGGTTACTGGAAGCCCTTTCCATGTATTGCATTGTGTGACATTTTAATGTGCTTACAAAGTTCTATGCTCTGAATGTATTACAAATCGACAAGCGGAAATTGTGAAGTGGATATACACGATATTGCTTTCATATTGACTGTGCATAAATAGTGCAACTACACTGTGGATAAATAGAGTCAAGATATTTCGGAGCTCTGGGTAAGTGGATAAAAACAATATTTAATTTACTAACCTCTCACAGCAAGCCACTCTATGCCTCTTTACTAATTTTTGACTAACAGTATAATTATATGTTGTAGAAGTATACTAATAATAATATTCCTCAACCATTTGTGTTCATTTTTGTGAATTGTCTTTTGCTTCGCGAACACTGGCTGTAAACTCTGGCAGAAAATTCTGGTTGTTCATTTACTTCTAGGCTTTAGTCTTGTTCCAGACACTGTTATGAGCAACAAGATCCGGTATCTATATGGGGAATTGTTATGTTTTATATGTGTATGTTGCACAGCATTTGCAGTTATAGGGTCTTTTTTTATTTGCTTTAATTACCTTTAAAATAATATACCACTCATGTTGTTACATGCAGTATTCAGAAATATGTGTGATTTATTTTTAAACAGTTACCAAAAAATGCCCAATGATAAGGAATTGATTTTAAGCCAACAATATGAAACTGGACAAATTTGTTTGTGCTGTTTGTCCCTTGTGGATAAATATTCAGTAGTGCTATAAGCACTGTTAGGAAAACTGCTCTGGGTGAAACATTATTGCACATATCAATCTCATATTGACTGTGCTTGTTTACTATTTATTAAAAAACAGTATAATTATATGTTGTAGTAGTCTACTAATAGTAATAATAACCATCAATAATTTATATTTATGATATGTATGACATGTGTGTGTTTCACAGTAGTATTTCTATTCGCTAAATTTGATAAAGTACAAATGTCACCCCCCCTCCCCCCCCCCCCCCTCCCTTCCGGGCTCCTCTAATGCAACAATACCCTCTCAGAATCGAAGAGTTAGCACTTATATTTCTTTACTTTTGCTGGAATAACTTTCAGTTTATATCCAAACGTTATTGATGTTTATGTTCATGTTGACGGTAGCAAAAGCATTTTCGTTTGTCTGTAAGAGCCTTTATTTACCCTAAACATGAGGTATAGTTCTATAAAATATGTCGAAAATTAATTAAACTGGTTTAATTTGTGTATACATCTCCTCGATAAAAACTGTGGACAAAGGGGGGACTCCATTCTAGCACAAAAACGGGAATCCCCGTTGAACTGTTAGGCCTATAAATAGAGAAGGCAGTGGTCTGTGTGAAGAGCACACTTACACGTTATGGGATGTCTGTGTGAAGAGTTTAATAATACGTAGGATGTCTGTGTGAAGAGCATAATAATACGTGATGGGATGTCTGTGTGAAGAGCACACTAACATGGTATGGGATGTCTGTGTGAAGAGCACACTAACACGGTATGGAATGTCTGTGTGAAGAGCACACTAATAAGGTATGGGTTGTCTGTGTGATGATCACACTAACACGGTTTGAGATGTCTGTGTGAAGAGCACACTAAAAAGGTATGGGATTTCTGTGTGATGAGCACACTAACACGGTATGGGATGTCTGTGCGATGATCACACTAACACGGTATGGGATGTCTGTGTGATGATCACACTAACACGGTATGGGATGTCTGTGTGAAGAGCACACTAATAAGGTATGGGATGTCTGTGTGATGATCACACTAACACGGTATGGGATGTCTGTGTGAAGAGCACACTAATAAGGTATGGGATGTCTGTGTGATGATCACACTAACACGGTATGGATTGTCTGTGTGAAGAGCACACTAATACGGTATAGGATATCAGTGTGAAGAGCACACTAACACGTTTTGGCATGTCTGTGTGAAGAGCACACTAATAAGGTATGGGATGTCTGTGTGATGATCACACTAACACGGTAAGGGATGTCAGTGTGAAGAGCACACTAATAAGGTATGGGATGTCTGTGTGAAGAGCACACTAATAAGGTATGGGATGTCTGTGTGAAGAGCACACTAATAAGGTATGAGATGTCTGTGTGAAGAGCACACTAATAAGGTATGAGATGTCTGTGTGAAGAGCACACTAATAAGGTATGAGATGTCTGTGTGAAGAGCACACTAATAAGGTATGAGATGTCTGTGTGAAGAGCACACTAATAAGGTATGAGATGTCTGTGTGAAGAGCACACTAATAAGGTATGAGATGTCTGTGTGAAGAGCACACTAATAAGGTATGAGATGTCTGTGTGAAGAGCACACTAATAAGGTATGAGATGTCTGTGTGAGTAGCACACCGACACGAAGATTGAATGTCTGTGAAAAACAAACTGATAGGAGATAGAATGTCTGTGTATAGTGTACACTGACACGAGGTGGGATGTCTGTGTGAAGAGCACACTAATACGGTATGAGATGTCTGTGTGAAGAGCACACTAATACGGTGTGGGATGTCTGTGTGAAGAGCACACTAATATGGTGTGGGATGTCTGTGTGAAGAGCACACTAACACGGTATGGGATGTCTGTGTGAAGAGCACACTAACAAGGTATGGGATGTCTGTGTGAAGAGCACACTAACACGGTATGGGATGTCTGTGTGATGAGCACACTAATAAGGTGTGGGATGTCTGTGTGAGTAGCACACCGACACGAAGATTGGATGTCTGTGTATAGTGTACATTGACACGAGGTGGGATGTCTGTGTGAAGTGTACACTGACACGAGGTGAGATGTCTTTGTGAAGAGTACACTAACACGAAATAAATGTAAGTAGCTGCTAGGGGCGCCGGAACCTGGTAATTAGAGCTACTTGCCACCGCCCCCCCCCCCCCCCCGTACCCATTCAAATAAAAAACAAATAGGTGCTTTGGAAGAGGGAAGAAGTTGTCTGAGCGTTTCTCCTATAAATTTGGTAAAGAGCTAAGCTGCCTATCTACCAACATATATGGAACTTGTCTTCAAAATTCTGTTTTTTACGTTTAGTATTTTTTTAAAATATATTTTGTTTAAATAACATTTACCCGCCATTCACTACAGTTATTATTATTAATAATATTATTATAATCGATTTGAGCAAGATATAAAACCCTTAGGCTCTCGCGATCTCTAGGAAATTTGATGACGACGAAGGACGCCCCCCTCACCCCTCTCCCCCCCCCCCCCATTCACCAGCCCCGATGTTTTCTTTTTGTAGAGCCTGCGGCGCACCGGTCATGTGCAATCTCAAAAGTTGAGGATGATGATGATGATGGTAATGATGAAGATGTCTGGTGTGTTCTCTAACATCTGCTTATTTTGAAATGAAATCCTTGCCCATTAATTCATCATCATATTTCTGTCTTGATGCCAGCAGTTCACGAATGTCTTTGTTGTCTGGAGGTTTATAGAATAGCCGTGAAAAGAGTAATCGACAAAGATTTAAAGGACTGGGGACGAGAAGGATAAATCAGTCACTGGCAGTACAGGAAACAATCATCTTGGTGGCAAGGAGTTGATGGCCTGGCAACTCAAACTGGGTCACGCTAGAAAATGTCCTTATATTCCCTTAACGACGGTTTTCATGTTTTGTTTGTCGGAATCTAACTTAAGAACGGGAGCTTAGGTGGTTCAATGGACAACTCGCTTGCTTGACTGTTTGGTAGACAAGTGTTTGAATCCTACTGAGGGCTGAGAGTTGTTTTTCCAGGTTAACATAGCATAACATAGGTACGAGGAAATGGAGACTTGGAGCCGGTAACTCTGTATCAGTGGTTGCAAATTAGTTAAGCCATGCGGATTTCTGTTATTTTTTTTAGCTCTGCCACGGACACAATGCTTTTTACTAACCATACTGACAAACGCAAAAAGGATTGTTTTTCACGGGCCACCTTTAATTAGTTCCAAATAAGAGGTTTGAGGTTTGAACAAAGGATCAACATCATGGCATACGGGTAGAAACCTATAAATGCTCCGTTCTTCTTCTTAAGTCTGAGTCCGAAGAAGCTCGCACAGTGCACAGGGTCTTTAGCACCGACGAGGATCCTGAAATACTTATAGATTTTTAATTTCCAAATTTGCCCGGGCAACGCCCTAGGGCTACTTTTTTTATTTATTTTTTTTCGATTTCACACTGCGAAGGGATTTTTTTACGAGCTTAAGAATTCATACGGGTGTCCTATCTCACTACACAGAGACCAGGAGGAATTACTAGAAATCTAAGTTTACGTGAAAAAATCCCAGCCCTTACCGGGGATTGAACCCGGAACCTCTAGCACTCGGGGCGGACACCATGCCTCGAGACCACGCAGCCACTCCGAATAGGAAAAGACTGATCTATGCACTACAGTCAGCACCATGCAACCAAAGTCAGGAGCAGGAGGAGAAGATTCTGAAACGGTTCTCAAAAGATTCTCAAAATCTCTGGCCCGTATTTTACTATGCCAGCAACAAAGCACTGCTCCCGTTAAGAACCTGGAATGACAACATCAAGATATCGACAGAGCTAATTTGTTAGACGCTTGTTAGACGCTTGTTTCAGAAATGGTAGGCAGGAAAATATGATGCTTCCATCAGAACACATCCACGGCCCTAACGGGTCAAAGGTTATAATACGTTATCTTCATACCCTTGTGTAAACACCCCACAGTTGGATAACCGCTGTTAACCAAAGGAATGATTGATTGCCTTGGCGTCTTTAGGTTCGGCTTCATCTCTCGACGCTAGTCTTTTTCCTTCTATCTATTCTGGGGTCCGTTGTGTGTGTGTGTGTGTGTGTGTGTGTGTGTGTGTGTGGGGGGGGGGGGGGTAGTTGTTCCATTGCCCACTAATAAGAATTTCATTGAAGTCGACTAACCAGGGGTGTGCTTCAAAGTCAGACTGAATCTGCCCGAGAGACCAGGGGTGTGCTTCAAAGTCAGACTGAATCTGCCCGAGAGACCAGGGGTGTGCTTCAAAGTCAGACTGAAGCCTGCACACTTGTACCAGGGGTGTGCTTAAATATGAATCTGCCCGAGAGACCAGGGGTGTGCTTCGAAGTCAGACTGAATCTGCCCGAGTTGTATATCAAGACTTCAAAGTCCAGAAATGCCCGAGATGAACAGGGTTGAAACAAAGTCAGACTGAGTTTAGAACCGGTGAACACAAAGAAGAAGAATATCTTCTTCTTCTTCTTCTTCGCTAAATATCTTCTTCTATGCAATTCTCTTCTTGTATATCAAGACTTCTTCTTCTTCAAGTCTGAACTTCTTCTTCTTCTAACCTCTTCTTCTTCTTCTTCTTCTTCTTCTTCTTCTTCTTCTTCTTCTTCTTCTTCTTCTTCTTCTTCTTCTTCTTCTTCTTCTTCTTCTTCTTCTTCTTCTTCTTCTTCTTCTTCTCCTCCTCCTCCTCCTTATCTTCCTTCTTTGTCCTTTTCTTCTTCTTGGCTTTCTTCCTCTTTCTACGCCTTTTATTTCAGATGCTTATAGTCCCTTTCAGTATTCCCCCTAACGATTCCCCGCTCGCCTCCCCCACAGTGACGTGTCCTCTCACGACTCTTCTCTAACATTGAAAGCCTCATCATTAAGACAAGAAGCATACATTCTGGATCAAAAGTTGATTGAGAATTGAGCACGTCAATCAGCGGACACGCACCGGACACGTCGAGCCCGCGAGAATTCCACACTGAAGATAATTGAAGCAGGGACACGCCAGGAAACATAGGGACATCGGGTCGGTCAAGCTCTCTAGGTTTCTTATAAAGCTATGAATTTAATACATTGGGACTAGGAATATTCTCCTGTGTTGTTGGTCTGAAGAAGGCACTGGCTTCAGGCCACTCCATTCCAGTCTAACATTTAATATTTTAATGCATCTATTTTAATTTAGAGTTAGTTAGTTACGGGGTTCGAGGTAGGAGGTTAGAGTTAGTTAGTTAGGGGGTTACAGTTACGGTTGGTGTTATTCATTACTAATTTCACATCCCAACAACTTTATACTATTAACTGTCTCGGGAATTTCCTACGAAATTTCGTAGCCCCTAAAATAGGGTTAAATAAAAAGAAAATAACAGAAGAAAATGATGAAGAGGATTCTCAGATGCTTCCCATAAAATTCTTAAATATGTCAGGCACGTAGTGTACCATTCCAGCAACGTAGCTACCGCTCCGAAAAAGAAATAATCCCTCCATTCAGCGTTGCCATATTGGAATATTTGATGCCAAATTCCACAAATCTGGCATATTTGAAATTTAACTGGCATAAGATAATAAACTGGCATATTTGGGTTTTTCCTGGCTTTTCTTCTTATCAAAATGTGCTCACATTTTCTTCATGGTTCCTCTGTTAGAAACACGCAGAAAAAAAAAGCAATGTAGACCTACACTGGAACTAATGGAAGATACAGCGTAAACCTTTTCGGATGTAAAATCTTTAAGCATTTTCTCAGATGGGATGATTTCTTTGCAACTCATCTATAATGATGGAATATTTCTTGTTCCGAAAATCATCAATAAGGTCATCCTTTAGGGCAGGCGGTATAACATTCTTTTATTAGGCATGAACATTTAGTTCTATGCAACTGTATGTGCGCTAATGTACTCCCCCGACCATGTGCTCTCATGATTTCACATAGATGATCAAGTTGCAACTCTGCTGCTTAAAACTTTAACAGCACTTTGCCTAGGAGTCATTGTTGTAATAAGCTGTGACTGGTTTTTTGGCGGAGTTTTCATTCTGTGTTTTTAGGATTTTTCCTGATTTGATATGTTACCAATTCTTAGTGCAACAGTGCACTGACACAGTTAGCAATATGCTGCCTCTGATCAGTCTTTTGAGCCGTGGGTATGTTTTCTTCCAGTTACTGTTATACTTGCGATGTCGTCAGATGCTTCAGATTTTATTTGGGGGGGGGGGGGGGGGGGGGTTGAGGGGGAATGACGTGGCCATTGGTAAAAGTAATAAAATCTATCACAGATAGAACTAAGTCTATATCCTTTCTGTTTTCTGTCCTCATGTAGATTCTGAACAGTCTGAATCACTTGGTATCAGTGGTGGGTTTTGGTTGTATATCCCGCATTTATTTTAGCACATTACCATAAATTACAGACGGCCTTGGTTTATCGAAGTCACGATCCGTTTAGGAAGACAACAAATACAATAAGAAATGGCGCGAATCTCCGTTAGTCCGCACCAGGACATCACAACAAAGTCAAACTGAAATAAAGATGTTAACTGTAAGTACATTGCTTTTAGTAAATCTGCGTGTTTCTAACGGAGGAACAGATGAAAATGTGAGCACATCTTGATAAGAAAAGCCAAGAAAAACCCAAATATGCCGGTTCATTATCTTATGCCAGTTAAATTTCAAATATGCAAAATTTGTGGAATCTGGCATCAAAAATGCCACTATGGCAACCCTGCTGCAGGATGAAAAAAAAAAAAAAACCTGCTAACTATTATGTCTCTGCGACGCTGTATTCCTGCCAGAAAAAAAAAAGTGAAAGGTAAACGATACTTCCTCAAGCTTTTGACACGAACAGGCTTTGTGATCCTTACTCCATATTTGGAAGATCATATTTCATGTACGATTTGGTTATATAAGCTGCATTTAGTTTCCACACCATGTCCAATGACCAGGTGTATGCTCTGTCAACCGGAAGCTCAGTTTGTAAAAAACGACCCTCTCTATAAAAATTCAAAAGCAAGACCACCTAGTTGGCGCGCAAATGTGATAGTTGTGCTTTGGGGAGTCCCCGTGGCGGAACGGTTAGACGCTCGCCGCGGATCGGAAGGTCGTGGGTTCGCTCACTGGAGGAGCCGGACTTTTTTCAAAAATGACCTTGGCTCGCAGTTAGACCCAGCCTTGAGTGGGTACCGGGTGCAGTCCCGGGAAGTAAAGGTGGCCGGCGTGATGTTGACCACATCACCTATCTTGTGCTGATTGGTCTATAAATATATAGGTCTAGCCCTATATGCCCTATACGCCTAAAGGCATGGAAAAGGGTCCTTTACTTTTACTTTTTTTATTGCGCTTTGACGGCTAATGCTAATGGCGGTATTTTCATCATCATCATCATCATTTTCTTTTTCTTATTCTTTCTTCTTTTACTTCTTTCTTCTTCTTCTTCTGCTTTCTTCGTCTTCTTCTTCTTCTTCTTCTTCTTCTTCTTCTTCTTCTTCTTTTTCTTCTTCTTCTTCTTTTTATTGTCGTTTTCTTCTTCTTCTTCTCCTTCTTCTTCTTCTTCTTCTTCTTCTTCTTCTTCTTCTTCTTCTTCTTCTTCTTCTTCTTCTTCTTCTTCTTCTTCTTCTTCTTCTTCTTCTTCTTCTTCTTCTTCTTCTTTTTGTCGTTGTCGTCTTTTTGTTCATCTTCTTCTTCATCTGTTTTTTCTTCTTCCTTCTTCTTCTTCTTCTTTTTCTTTCTTCTTTTTCATCTTTTTCTTTTTATGCTTCTTTTTTCTTCTTTTTCATCTTTTTCTTTTTTTTTTCTTCTGCTTCCGCTATGCTTCTTCTTGTGTATTTGACCTTGGCTGCCAGGTGGACTCAGTCCAAACTTTGTACCAAGTAAAGACGTGCTGTGTATTGTTGAGCACCGCACCCACCTCGTGCCGCCGATTGATCGGGACAAATATGAGAGTATTAACACATTCCCAATACGACTGCCAGATAAAATGTCCTTTACTTCTTCTTGATAGTCGTCATCATCATGTTTTATCGCTATATGTTACATTGTTTTCACTGTTTCATCCCCCATTCCATTCTCCCATGAGCAATCCTGTCTTTGACGTCCTAGTTTCCTGAATCCATTTATTTTCCATTTCAGTGCTTGTTTGATGATTTGCTTTTCGTTTCCTCGCATGATGTGCACAAAATGTAATTGTCTTCTTTGTCATAAAATGGATGGTACACGCGACTGTTCATACTTTTCTCAATTTTTTTTTCTTTTTTTTTCTTTTTCAGAAATAATCCCTTTTTTCCTTTTTTTTTTTTTTTTATTTCCTGAGGCATTTGTTTTCGAATATGTTTACATTTCTCCATGTGTCTTTAGCAGATAACCAACTGTCACTGGCATATATTAAAACTAAAATAACATTGAAATAAGAAATATGTCACTTGGTTTTGAAGTTTTATAATTGAGAGTGAGTGACGTTTAACCCTACCAGGAACACACTACAATCGATTAACACCCGGTGACACAAAGTACCACCATTCGGATAGGAAAATCCCATAGGCACAAATACCAGAAATCCTTCAGCCTTAATGTTACTCTAAGGTCCCTGACGACAGTAAAGATGTAACCTGCAATCCCGCGGGTGGGGCTTTAATTCGGCCAAATAAAATTTAGAGTCCCAAATTTTGTTTAGACTTTTAAAAGCAAGTGTTTATCATACAATCACAGTTTCAACCTATTTATGTAAACTGCTCTGTTACTTTAGTTTTTTTTAATGTCCAGTGTGATATTTGCCTAATCTGTTATAGATGTCTTGTGTGTATTCATCGTTTCATAACTAACTATCTTTAGGCATGTCCCTTGAAATTATGTGCAAGATAGTTTCAGTGAACCATCAAAAGAAACGGGTGGGTGGAATTTGCAGTCAAATTACTGGGGTTTTTTGTAACACACTGCAGAAGCGCATGACTCATTACAACCCGACCCGAGAGGTTGTCTCAATGATCATGAAGCGGGAATAAATTATTGGCTGGCATTCTCCTTAGTGTCAAATGTCAAAGCATGTCCTGAAATGCTGGAATTATAACGACACAGACCGACACACAAAAATGAGATGCACGAAAAGAGTTTTCCCCCAAAAATAGTCTCTTCGATTTGTGTATGATAAAGTTAGTTTGTGAGAGGGAATTCATGGCACAACGGAGACGGTGTGTGCCATCAGCCAAGAACTAGGGTGTATGATAAAATTAGTTTGTGAGAGAGAATTCATGGCACAACGGAGACGGTTTGTGCCATCAGCCAAGAACTAGGGTGTATGATAAAGTTAGTTTGTGAGAGGGAATTCATGGCATGATAAAATTAGTTTGTGAGAGGGAATTCATGGCACAACGGAGACGGTGTGTGCCATCAGCCAAGAACTAGGCTGTTTGATAAAGTTAGTTTGTGAGAGGGAATTCATGGCACAACGGAGACCGTGTGTGCCATCAGCCAAGAACTAGGGTATATGATAAAGTTAGTTTGTGAGAGGGAATTCATGGCACAACGGAGACCGTGTGTGCCATCAGCCAAGAACTAGGGTATATGATAAAGTTAGTTTGTGAGAGGGAATTCATGGCACAACGGAGACCGTGTGTGCCATCAGCCAAGAATTAGGAGACTAATATATATATAAATATATAAACACATATTTGTGTGTGTGTTTATACTCGCCTTATGTGTGTATGTGTGTATGTTTATATGTATACACACACACATTCACATATATTTGTGCGTGTGTGTTTATAGTTGCCTTATGTGTGTATGTATGTATATATGTATATATACACACACATACGAATATAGTGAATATTATGTGATACTGACACTGATGATAAGATTGACAGCAACCATGATGCTGAGAATTGAGATGGCAACGATAAGGTTGACAGTGGTGATGATTTTGACCGGGATGCGGTGACTTCGGTGTGCCCATGGGTAGACAAAATTGCAGCCACACATGTTGTCATTGTATCGGATTTTCCCAGCATGCTCGGGATCGAGGAGCCAGGTTTTCTTTGTATGGAATAGGTCGCATCAATCCAGAGATCGCAGATGGAATAGGTCTCATCAATCCAGAGATCGCAGATGGAATAGGCCGCATCAATCCAGAGATCGCAGATGGAATAGGCCGCATCAATCCAGAGATCGCAGATGGAATAGGTCGCATCAGTCCAGAGATCGCAGATGGAATAGGTCGCATCAATCCAGAGATCGCAGATGGAATAGGTCGCATCAGTCCAGAGATCGCAGATGGAATAGGTCGCATCAGTCCAGAGATCGCAGATGGTGACACTGACAGATATTTTGTCCGGACCATGTAGGCGATTTTGGGAATGAACGGATGGAAATGGTTGGACTGGCAACACTAGGAGAAGTTCTGCAACTGCACAATTTAGAGATGATCTTAACCTGTGGGCTAAGGTAAGAGATAAAATGGAAGAAACTAGAAATCTGCACCTGGATGGAACGATACAGCTAGGAGTGGCTGTGGGCTCTGGGCTCCAGTCGAGACTCAGAGGGAAGGCAAGACGAGTATTTGACCAGACAACTACGGGCACCATTAGTATGAAAACTCTTCGCTGTCTGCTGAGGAGGAATGCGGAGCAAATATGAGCTTGTTCCGAATGTTGTAATGTCGAATCTTTTCCCAGATGACATTGACAGTAATGTTAACAGTAAAGAGTGTGCTAGCAGTGATTACCATATTGTCAACGATGGTATTTTGCCTAGTGCTGCTATTGAAAATAAATCGTATCTCTTTTTTTTTTAAACCGTTGACATCATCAAATTCTCCTTGAGCTAACGCTAAGCCACTTGAACACATTCGATTCTGGGCAGAAAATCCTACAGAAGAGCAGAGGACCCGTCTTGGCCAACTACAGACCAAGTCTCCAACAAATTGTTGACACGCGTGCAGACCCCAGGTCGACATCTGTGCTTGTCAGGCGACGGAAAAATGTGGCCAGAAACTCTCTTAAATCTTGAGCGGCGTCTATGAAGTCGTCATTATGAGAAGATAATTTTCATCGTTCTTGAAAATATTAAATATTTGTAATCGAATAATAAATATTAAATATTTTGAAATATAACCCGACGTTATTTGTCTGTTATTGTGTCATGACTTCTGTGATTACCACTCTTTAAGAAGTGGAAGGAGGGATGGAGGGGAGAGAGACCGGGTGGGGTAAATTTGATAGCACCATTGCTTTGGTTCCGTAGGTACATTGGAGCATGGGAGCTCAGAAAAACCATGTAAGTGACGTTCAACCCCACCAGGACATCGCACTCGGTGACACAAAATGCAACCATTCAGATGAGGATCTCCAAAGGGACAGGTTGTAGAAGCCCCATTCAACCCATAGGTTGGGCTATATTAGGGGCTCCGGCAACAGCTAGAGTCGGGCATTAAAATAAATAAAAACTGAGTCACATACTGGGACAGTGTGTGCTGTAGTTCCAGATTCCGATGCCGTTGACTGTGGTGGAGACGGCACAAACAATAAACTTTGAAGGGCTAAAACAAAAACGTTTGACCAACAAGAAGCAGCACGAATATCTCAGTTAGCCAAACAGGCAACACCGGAAGACCGTGGGGAATTTATTGTTACGAGAAAAGAATCAGTTCCTGTTAAAGACCTCACTTGCCCCGAGGGCTGCGACGAGAGAAGGAAGCTCAGAACCGATGGATATCAGGCGAGCACATGGCAGGAATTCAGGACAGTGTCGTTAAAAACGGATATGGAGATGTTTTTGCTATTCTTGTGTGCGCTGTTTGAACAGCGACAATGGCCAGTGATGCTACTGCTGTTGGTGGTAATGATGCTATTGTAAATGTTTCAAGGACGGTGATTATACTGTGGCTGCTGCTGCTGCTGCAGCTATTATAGCTTCTTTAACTTCTTCTTTGTCTTCTTTTTCTTCTTCTTCTTTCTCTTCTTCTTTGTCTTCTTTCTTTTTTTTTTATCTGCTGCTGCTGATACTACTACTGCTTTAAAGACGTCTGCTGCCGCTGATACTACTACTGCTTTAAAGACGTCTGCTGCTGCTGATACTACTACTGCTTTAAAGACGTCTGCTGCTGCTGTTGCTGCTGCTTCTACTGCTGGCGTCTTACTACTATTTGACTACTACTACTGATGATCAAGTTGCTGCTGCGTCTTCTCCTACTAAAATACAACTATTCTTACAGGGCCGTGCCCCGTGCTTTGATACATAGCCACATCAAGCATGCGGAGGAAGGTGTGGGGGAGTGGGACAGGGGGAGGGGGTGGCAGCATTAGCAGGGAAGTCAAAATGCAATTTGAACTTTTAATCTGGTAGTGCAAAGCTTTTAGAGGTGGCGTTTCGAAGATCTGCATCATACTTATAAAATCTACTACATGGGACTGTACTCATACTACATACAATGCTACTACTACTGCTGCTACTACTACTACTACCACCACCACCACTACTACTATTACTAATAATAATTATTATTATTATTATTATTATTATTATTATTATTATTATTATTATTATTATACTAATAATAATAATAATCTTTTAATTACTAATAATATTACTACAATACCGATTCTATTGATCCAGTTCTGTGATAGGTTGTGTTATTCTGTTAGCGACCTTTTGAGCTGACTTATAAATTGTGCCATCCCAAACAAACACGTTGTAATGATTATTTGAATGGTCCCATAGCCTTGCGTCAGTACAGTTTTTTACTTAAGAGTGCATACCTCTGCGAGGTGTCAGCCGCCCAAAAAAAGTTGAGACTAGGGCTAGCTACAAATAACGGATTGTAGCGTCTGCACTACCGCTGCTGTTTCTTTCACTCCCGTTGCTGGTTTCTCTAAGTGGGGTGCAGACGATCAAAAACGTCAAGATTTGTTTTGTTAAACTTTCAGGGTCACTGGTGCCGGCGCCAGCCAGAAGGTTTGCATGCACACAATCAGTTTCAAATAGGTTAGGGGGGGGGGGGGAGGCAGGGGCGGGAGGTGTGGTTCTGTGGTTCAGCCGTTGTGAATGTGCTTGGTAATTCAGTGATGCCAGCTGCGGGCGATTTGACCGCCGCGGCACATGAGCTGAAGAACACTGCTCTAAGGTGTAAGGGTCACGAAGCTAATTTCTTTCATACGTTTTATGAACGCTGCAGTTATAAACGCAGGCAGGCAGTCAGCCAGACAGAAAGACCGACCGAAATACAGCCAGGCAGGTGAGTGAGTGGTCGGATGGAGGGACGGACAGAAAGGTAGATGGATGGATGGATTTATTTGGGGATGGACAGATGAGTGGGTGGGTGATGGATGGGTAGGTGGATTGATGGACAGTCGCACAGAAATATGGATAGATGAACAGACGAACAGACAGATAACAAAGGACAAAATGAAGTGTTGAAAAACACAAATATTAATGTATTTGCTTAAGGAAGCAAGTGATTTCTAACAGCAGATTCTAAAGACGCGCGCGCACGCGCGCACACACACACACGTGCACACACAAACACACATGGGCTAAGCAGGAACGTCAGAACCTGCTTTCTGCCTTTTAAGCACGTTTAGAAGTTCTTTTATTATTACTACTAGGTTAGTTACGTATCCTCTAAAGGACGTTGCAGAACCAACCCCAACAGCCCCTGTCTGTTGTGTGGTTTTTCTAGGCAAAATTACGTCCAGTAGTTTGCCATTGCTTTTCTGGACGGTCGGCTTTCTTGGTACCACTGTCGAAACCAACGCAAGGCGCATGGCTTGCAGCTGGGATCGAACCCGGCATCCTGGCATTACGAAGCTTTCGCATCGACTTAGCCACAGAGGCGACATTATTACTACTGCTAGATCTATTATTATGTTTGTTATAAACTAGGGTTACGCCTTTTTAGCACCTCTTCTCCACTTTTGTATGGCGACCTGGAGGGGCCTGACAACGTCGCCCCCCCCCCCCCCCCCCCCACTTCCCCCTTCTTCCACACGAGAATATGTTCTGTGTTGGTGCGTCTGCTGACAGGTAAGAATTACATAACTACTTCACTACTGAGCTTGAAAAATGAGGCTGAGAAAACAATAAACGTATGTGAAATGAAACATAAGCAAAAAAAAGAAAGGGGAATTAAAAATAAACAAACAACTGAAGGAAATTAAAAGCTTAATCTTGTCAGATGACATTTTTTAATGGGACGTTTTTTAGGAACACGGGAAGAAATAACAATAGCAGCAACGGGAAACTAATTGTTCAGGTCACGCTGTCATGATTGAGTTCTTTGCAACCGGACATAGAAGGTCATGCACTTCCAAGTCTCGCAATGTGTACAGGTTGTTTGCTTGTTTGCTAAAAGCGGATTTGTTGGGTCGAAAAGCGCAGTTATCGCAGCTTTGCTGTAAACCACAACAAACGTGCCAATAGCATTTGTAAGAGCGAATACAGAAGAAGAAGACGGAATTTTACTAAACAACCCGGCCCACAAATGGGGTTAATTACTGCGTCCCAATATCGGGTGCAATTTGTTACAAAGTCCCACCCTGGCTGCTGGTGTGGACCCTAATATAACACAAACCTATGGGTTGAACAGGTTTTTTGGGACTTGCGCCCATGTGATTCACATCCGAATGGTGGCATCTTATGTCCCCAAGTGTTTGCGCTCGTTGCGAGGTCCTTGTGGGGTTGAACTCAGCAGAAGAAGGAAAGTAGAACTAAACAATAAGGAAGACGAGAAAGAACATCTTGACGGCATTATCTGCCATGAGAGGTCAGCGGAGTCTACTCGCCGAGAACTCTTAATGCTTTTTTAAAGCGATATTTCATCAAACAACTAAGACTTTGTGATGATTCTAAAATGTATGAATATCAGAATTATATGTTACGAATATTGTCTTGCAGATACGTCTTTTTTTTTCGTCGTCTTCTTCTTTGTCTTCTTCTTCTTCTTCTTCTTCTTCTTCTTCTTCTTCTTCTTCTTCTTCTGCTTCTGCTTCTTCTTCTTCTGCTTCTTCTTCTTCTTCCTTCTTCTTCTTCTTCTTCTTCTTCTTCTTCTTCTTCTTCTTCTTCTTCTTCTTCTTCTTCTTCTTCTTCTTCTTCTTCTTCTTCTTCTTCTTTGTTCACCGACTGTAATCTCCTACAGAAGGTCCTCATGGTTCGTCTGTTTGGACTTTGGCTTTGTGCCTCGACCTAAGTTTTGTGTGCACATCCGTTTACTGGCTTATTTGTTTGCAGTTGGTTGTTTCTTGCCGCTTGGGCAGATGCACTCTGATTTCGAAGGATGCCCCCAATTAGTCGGCTCCTACGACATTCTTGTAAGGGAATCAGTGGGTCTATTTTTGTTTTCCGTAGATGTCGCCCCTTCCCCCCACCCATACTAATTGTCATATGTTAGCTCGGTTGCCGCCTAAGAGCCTTTATCGTATGTAAAATATAAACATGGGCTATCCGAAATTGTGGACTTGTCAGAAAAGGCTAGGTGTCCGATCTACTACCTGATGACCCTGAGATGTGCATGTTCTTTTTGATTTAATGTTTAACTTCATTGCGTACAGGCCATAATTGTACTAAGTAGAGACGGACGTCGAACCTCTAAGACATGCAGGTTAGCCTATATAAACTAACCGTCACTGCTACATATTCTGTCAAACAGCCGGACAATGTCTCCCTCTTAGCACTCACACTTTCTCTTACTCCCAGTCAGACGCCCAGCTCCACATTCTCATTTTTACTCCTAATCTTTCTTACATTCTCACAAGGGGCCTGCCTGGTCTTGAGGTATGGTGTCCGCTTCGAGAGCTAGAGGTTCCGGGTTCAATCCCCGGTAAAGGCTTGGATTTTTTTTTTCACGTGGACTTGGACTTCTAGTTATTATTCCTGGCCTCTGGGTAGTAAGACCAGACGCCCGTGTGCTTTGTTGCGTACGTCAAAAAATCCCTTGGCAGTTGGAAATCCATAAAAGTACCCTAACGGCGCTGCCCGGTGCGAAATTTGGAGTCAAAAATCTACGGGTATTTCAGGATCGTCGCCGGTGCTTCAGAGCATGTCCAATGTGCTGAGCTTCTTCGGACTCAGACTTGAGTTAGAAGAAGAACGGAGCACTTATGGGTTATCCCCATGTGCCATTATGTTTATCCGTTTTTAAAAAACTCAAACCTCAAAACCACACAGTCTCACATACACACACACTTGCACACACACACACACGCACACACACACACACACACACACATGCGCTCACGCACGCCCACACACAGTTGCTCGTTTACACACCCGTTCTCTCAGATTTAATCAGGCAACACTATTTCGCTTCCTCCTCTCTGCCCTTTTGAAAAGATTCTTTATCGTATTGACTGGATCGCTGTTAATTATTTCTCATTCATACGTAGTCATCCGTAGCTTGAATGGGTACCAAAGATAGCGCCGTCTCTCTTACAAATACTCACAAGGATATACTGTCTGGGTCATGTTGGAGTGGACAGAAGCCAGCTAGTGGATTTGTTTGTTGGCTTGGAAAGTACCAGTAGTTGGAACACTCTTCGTGGACAAGGGTGCCACTCTGAAGGTTATGAATGGCTAGTTTATTAAAATAACAAAATAAAGCAACATATTTAAGGATCTTTGGAATTTGCCTGAGAGGCAAGGAACCAAGAATTAAATACAAATAATGCAGGTCTGTGAAAAAACGGCAGCTGCGATTGAGATTTGATGTCTCATGGTGTGAAACCTTTAGTCAGGTTCCCCCCCCCCCCCCCCTTTTTCCCCACTAGGAGAGAGAGAGAGAGAGAGAGAGAGAGAGAGAGAGAGAGAGAGAGAGAGAGAGAGAGAGAGAGAGAGAGAGAGAGAGAGATAAGGGATGGTGTTGGAGAGACGCAAGCGCTGAAATTCACGTTCACGATCAAGGGGAGATAATTTACCTGGAAACTTTCTCGTCTGCTCGGAGTTAAATAACAATTCCTGTTGTTTCATGCTTCGCTGTACAGAGGCACTAACTGGGAACAAGCCAGTGGAAAGCAGAAATAATAGCGGTGAAACCAAGAAAGGTAGGAAAAAGTGGAGCAAATATCATTGGAGAACTTAATGATGAATGACGGGACCTCGACGAAGTCGTAAACAAACTTAGCCTTATAAAAAGTCGTGATAGATAGACATGTAGGCAGGTAGACAGGCAGACAGACACACAGACAAAGAATCATACCCCACAGCACATGAGAGGAGGGGACATGAGGGTAGCACGAGATGAAACTGTTTCAGGTGTCCAGATTATAATTTGTTGTTAGGTTGAACCAGGTAACTGGGTTTTATCTCTTTGGATTGACACCTATGATATTGTTCAGTTGGTCGAATGTGCCAAATTGGCTGATAGGGATTAAGGGTGACAACGAAATGTCACTTCAGATAGTTTCTTCAACAACAATATAAGCAGCTACAACGGCAGCAGCAACAGCAACAGAACAAGTGAAGGATCATGTCATTACATAGCAAACATTCTCATTACACACAGGCAAGTATGCCGGATCACTGGGGCATGTAACCTCCTTCTCATCACCCCCCTCCCCCCCCCCCCTCGTAAACTATTATTAGGGTATTTGAGAAGTGTGGTAGGCGTTCAACAGCCCCCCCCCCCCCCCCCCCCTTCCAAAAAACAATTATGTAAGATGGATAATTTTTCCTCACCACCAACCATGTATAGAAGTTCTAGATTTACATTTATTTTTAATTTATTATTTTATTTATTCGACATTCGGCACTTAATCATGTAGCAGGTCCTTTGCAGAACGTCGCTCTCATCACTGTCTGCCTGAAAGAAACTCGGTCTCTCGCCAGCTCTCCCGCCTTATGTACTTTCATACTCAAGCAGTCACTTATATCCTGTGCCCATCTTCGTGTGGGTCGGCCCCTGCACCTCCTTCCTCTGCAATGCCCTCTGCTATAATTTGTTTCCCACTTCGTCGTGGCGCTTGATATGATCAAAATATTTCAGCTTTATTATTATATTATTATATTATTATTATTGTAATTATTAATATTACTAGGTATTTGAACAAGGTTTATATTCCTTTGCCTTTCCATAAAGGGGTGAGATTCCCCCTTCCCTTTCCCCTCACCGATGTTTTATTTTTATCGGCGATTCCTCTCCCAGGCTACTTGACAGACAAATAAATGTTGTTCTATAGAGAAGTCAAGCGGAATTTGTCCCGGCCCTGACATGCCAGTTTGCTAGATCTTTCTGGTTGGTTAATTATTCCTCTCCCCTGAGTTAACTCAAACACCCTCGAGAGAAACTGGCGGAAATGCCAAGACGAACGAAGAACAAACTTTGACTCGAATCACATCTGTGAAACGCCAAAACAGAAACACACAAAAAAACCACAAACCAAGAATACGGCTAGAAAATCAAACGTAGCTCCTATTGAAAATCTGTAGGCGTTTAATTTGATTTGAGTGCAGAGTAAATCTATGGAGCCAGTGGTCATTCTTTGTAAGCAACTGGACAACTGTGGGTCAGAAAGGTTTGCTCAAGGCCGGCTTGGACAAGGTTATCATGCCAGACTTGTGGAGTTCCTTGGGGTTTCTTATTTGAAAGGGTTTTGCTGTTCCCAGCTGTGGTGTTTTTATAGTGTCTTCGATTTTTCTGTAGCTGGATATCTTTGCCATCGATACGAACAGCTTTAGTTTAGAGAGTCTCATAGAGATTTTATAGTTGTGCAGTGGGTGGCCTACCAGTCCGATGGTAATAAATTTATGTTCACTCTGAGATGGATTACTAAACATGACCTCGGCACCCAGGTCGATTAAGCATTAAAACAAAACCATGAAAAAAAAATTAAAACAAATGCAAAAGAAAGAGTCAGCTTCACATTATCACACTCACAAACAACAGGCGGACGTTGCGACGAGAAAGCCTTCATCAGCACATTAGGTGAAAAGACAGTTCCAGAAATACACAAAATTACTTATGTGTGTCTCCGAGAGAAATCCATGTATGTGGTCAATTGAATCTCTCACACACGCGTGAACACACAAATACAGTAAGTAAAGCAAAGGAACCTTTTCCACTTCTTCAGGAGTATTAGGAATGTAGGGTTAGATCTATATTTTATAGACCAATCGGCACTAGGTGGGTGATGCGGTCAACATCACACCAGCCGCCTTTACTTCCAAGGAGCGTACCTGGTGCTTATTTAAGGCTAAGCCAAGGTCATTTTTGCAAAAAATAAAGTCTGGCTCTATCAGGACCTGAAACAACGACCTTTAAATCCGCGGGCGAGCATCTAGCCGCTGCACCGCGACGGCTGTCTCGGAAAACAAATACTAGTCAGAAAAGCTGTGAGCGGCAGGGACCGCAACTCAAAAATATTAGATAAAACTGTCCTGGGCGTTAAGTCCCCAAAGAGAGTTGGAGCCCATGAGATAGATAACGTGGATCTCGAGAGACTCACCGGCTCCGTCACTAGAATGACTAGACCTGATGGCCTTAACCTTCATGCCGGAGACACCCTGGTGACCCCGCGAGCATTGGAGTACATCGGTATCGGTTTGAGGGCACCTTTCTGCAGATCAGATAAGTCCTATAAGAAGGGGTCTCTGTGGCAAAGAGGTCAAGCCGTTTGCTTCGCGCTCTGAAGGTCATGGGTTCGTTTCACGGCGGCCAAGTTCAGTTGACGAGTGCAGTTTTTACGGAGATCCCTGTGGATCATCTCAGGAGTTACGGATTTCGTCCTCTCTGCGGCATTCTCGGCAGGCAGCTAGCCGTTCTGCGAAGAGAGACTGAGCCACGTTGGATAAAACCCGGTGCAATGAAGTCGATTGTCTCGACTTTAACTATTTAACCTATAAGAAGACAAGCAGACAAACAGGCAGACAGAGAGAACGAACAAACGAAAGAGAGAGAGAACGAACAAACGAAAGAGAGAGAGAG